>JAHLWY010000971.1:0-34053 GCA_020002185.1 Paraescarpia echinospica
GAAATAAAAACAATAACACCAAGCGAGTTTGTGTAACCTTAGTGTTGAACTTGCAACCCTTGATAATCTGTCAACACTTGCGAAAACGTATCATCTGTTCTACGGCTACAGCCAAAGATTGGTGATGATGACGATGATGGCGAAAGAAAATAGTGTACAATGTAACCTATTTTCCAAGGTTCGAACAAAATGTCTGTATCTACACTAGTGTTTTTTTTAACAGATGCTACTGAATATTTCACGTGGAATGCAGGTACTAAGACACAATGTCTTGGCTGTAAAAATAGATACTACCTAAATGCCACAAAGTGCATTGAAAACAAATCATACACCTATTACTCTTTTGGATGCTATAATTGTTATTTATTAATATTATCATCAATGGAAGCAATGAACTAAATGAACTTGTTTGGCACATTTTAAAGAAATTACAAACTCGATCATTGTTTTTTTCAGCATGTGCTACTGAATGTACCGCGTGCACTGGAGGTACCAGTGCAGAGTGCTCTGCCTGCACGGCCGGATACTACCTAGATACCACGACGTGCACTGGTAAAAAAATACTTCAAATACTATATTGATTACTACATGTGTTTCTACTGCATAATGGTTGGGAAATAAAAACAATAACACCAAGCGAGTATGTGTAACCTTAGTGTTGAACTTGCAACCCTTGATAATCTGTCGACACTTGCGAAAACGTATCATCTGTTCTACGGCTACAGCCAACGATTGGTGATGATGACGATGATGGCGAAAGAAAATAGTGTACAAAGTAACCTATATTCCAAGGTTCGAACAAAATGCCTGTATCTACACTAGTGTTTTTTTAACAGATGCTACTGAATATCTCACGTGGAATGCAGGTACTAAGACACAATGTCTTGTCTGTAAATATAGATACTACCTAAATGCCACAATGTGCATTGAAAACAAATCATACACCTATTTCTCTTTTGGATGCGATAACTGTTATTTATTAATATTATCATCAATGGAAGCAATTAAATAAATGAACTTGTTTGGCACATTTAAAATAATTACAAACTCGATAATTGTTTTTTCAGCATGTGCTACTGAATGTACTGCGTGCACTGGAGGTACCAGTGCAGAGTGCTCCGCCTGCACGACCGGATACTACCTAGATACCACGACATGCACTGGTAACAAAAATACTTCTAATACTATTTTGTTACTACACATTTTTCCTCTGCATATAGGTTGGGAAATGACTGCTACACAAAGCCTATATGTGTAACTTTGATGTTGAAGTGTCCGAAGTGCCATGCTTGATAATCTATTGACCCTATCGAAAACGACTGATCTGTTCTACTACTCTGGCCAGCGAATGGTGATAATGATGATGTTGTTGAAAGGATGTAATATATAAATTAGCCTGTTTTTGTTTTTTCAGCAGTTGGTACTAAGTTTCACGTGCAATGCAGTCGCTAAGACACAATGTACTGGTTGTTTGGGCAGTTATTACCCAAATGACACAGTGCTTATTGAAAAAATCCTACTCCTACTACTCGTTTGGATGCTATAAGTATTAATTATTTATGTTATCAATGTAAGCAATTAACTAAATGAACTTGTTTTGCACTTTTTAAAGAAATGACAAATTTGATAATTGTTTTTTAGCATGTGCTACTGAATGTACCGCGTGCACTGGAGGTACCAGTGCAGAGTGCTCTGCCTGCACGGCCGGATACTACCTAGATACCACGACGTGCACTGGTAAAAAAATACTTCAAATACTATATTGATTACTACACGTGTTTCTTCTGCATAATGGTTGGGAAATAAAAACAATAACACCAAGCGAGTATGTGTAACCTTAGTGTTGAACTTGCAACCCTTGATAATCTGTCGACACTTGCGAAAACGTATCATCTGTTCTACGGCTACAGCCAACGATTGGTGATGATGACGATGATGGCGAAAGAAAATAGTGTACAAAGTAACCTATATTCCAAGGTTCGAACAAAATGCCTGTATCTACACTAGTGTTTTTTTAACAGATGCTACTGAATATTTCACGTGGAATGCATGTACTAAGACACAATGTCTTGTCTGTAAATATAGATACTACCTAAATGCCACAATGTGCATTGAAAACAAATCATACACCTATTTCTCTTTTGGATGCTATAACTGTTATTTATTAGTATTATCATCAATGGAAGCAATTAAATAAATGAACTTGTTTGGCACATTTAAAATAAATTACAAACTCGATAATTGTTTATTCAGCATGTGCTACTGAATGTACTGCGTGCACTGGAGGTACCAGTGCAGAGTGCTCTGCCTGCACGACCGGATACTACCTAGATACCACGACATGCACTGGTAACAAAAATACTTATAATACTATTTTGGTTACTACACGTGTTTCTTCTGCATAATGGTTGGGAAATAAAAACAATAACACCAAGCGAGTATGTGTAACCTTAGTGTTGAACTTGCAACACTTGATAATCTGTCAACACTTGCGAAAACGTATCATCTGTTCTACGGCTACAGCCAAAGATTGGTGATGATGACGATGATGGCGAAAGAAAATAGTGTACAATGTAACCTATTTTCCAAGGTTCGAACAAAATGCCTGTATCTACACTAGTGTTTTTTTAACAGATGCTACTGAATATTTCACGTGGAATGCAGGTACTAAGACACAATGTCTTGGCTGTAAATATAGATACTACCTAAATGCCACAAAGTGCATTGAAAACAAATCATACACCTATTACTCTTTTGGATGCTATAATTGTTATTTATTAATATTATCATCAATGGAAGCAATGAACTAAATGAACTTGTTTGGCACATTTTAAAGAAATTACAAACTCGATCATTGTTTTTTTCAGCATGTGCTACTGAATGTTCCGCGTGCACTGGAGGTACCAATGCAGAGTGCTCCGCCTGCACGGCTGGATACTACCTAGATACCACTACGTGCACTGGTAGAAAAAAAACTTCTAATACTATTTTGGTTTCTACACATTTTTCCTGTGCATATAGGTTGGGAAATGAAAACAACACAAAGCTTACATGTGTAACTTTGATGTTGAAGTGTCAGACGTGCCATGCATGATAATCTATGTACCCTATCGAAAACGACTGATCTGTTCTACTGCTCTGGCCAGCGATTGATGATAATGACGATGATGGCGAAAGAAAATAGTGTACAAAGTAACCTATTTTCCAAGGTTCGAACAAAATGCCTGTATGTGTGTTTTTAACAGATGCTACTGAATATTTCACGTGGAATGCAGGTACCTAAATACCACAATGTGCATTGAAAACAAATCATACACCTATTACTCTTTTGGATGCTATAACTGTTATTCATTAATATCATCAATGGAAGCAATGAACTTGTTTGGCACATTTTAAAGAAATTACAAACTCGATAATTGTTTTTTTAGCATGTGCTACTGAATGTACCGCGTGCACTGGAGGTACCAGTGCAGAGTGCTCCGCCTGCACGACCGGATACTACCTAGATACCACGACATGCACTGGTAACAAAAATATTTCTAATACTATTTTGTTACTGCACATTTTTCCTCTGCATATAGGTTGGGAAATGACTGCAACACAAAGCCTATATGTGTAACTTTGATGTTGAAGTGTCCGAAGTGCCATGCTTGATAATCTATTGACCCTATCGAAAACGACTGATCTGTTCTACTACTCTGGCCAGCGAATGGTGATAATGATGATGTTGTTGAAAGGATGTAATATATAAATTAGCCTGTTTTTGTTTTTTCAGCAGTTGGTACTAAATGTTTCACGTGCAATGCAGTCGCTAAGACACAATGTTCTGGTTGTTTGGGCAGTTATTACCCAAATGACACAGTGCTTATTGAAAAAATCCTACTCCTACTACTCGTTTGGATGCTATAAGTATTAATTATTTATGTTATCAATGTAAGCAATTAACTAAATGAACTTGTTTTGCACTTTTTAAAGAAATTACAAATTTGATAATTGTTTTTTTAGCATGTGCTACTGAATGTACCGCGTGCACTGGAGGTACCAGTGCAGAGTGCTCTGCCTGCACGGCCGGATACTACCTAGATACCACGACGTGCACTGGTAAACAAATACTTCAAATACTATATTGATTACTACATGTGTTTCTACTGCATAATGGTTGGGAAATAAAAACAATAACACCAAGCGAGTATGTGTAACCTTAGTGTTGAACTTGCAACCCTTGATAATCTGTCGACACTTGCGAAAACGTATCATCTGTTCTACGGCTACAGCCAACGATTGGTGATGATGACGATGATGGCGAAAGAAAATAGTGTACAAAGTAACCTATATTCCAAGGTTCGAACAAAATGCCTGTATCTACACTAGTGTTTTTTTAACACATGCTACTGAATATTTCACGTGGAATGCATGTACTAAGACACAATGTCTTGGCTGTAAATATAGATACTACCTAAATGCCACAAAGTGCATTGAAAACAAATCATACACCTATTACTCTTTTGGATGCTATAATTGTTATTTATTAATATTATCATCAATGGAAGCAATGAACTAAATGAACTTGTTTGGCACATTTTAAAGAAATTACAAACTCGATCATTGTTTTTTTCAGCATGTGCTACTGAATGTTCCGCGTGCACTGGAGGTACCAGTGCAGAGTGCTCCGCCTGCACGGCTGGATACTACCTAGATACCACTACGTGCACTGGTAGAAAAAAAACTTCTAATACTATTTTGGTTTCTACACATTTTTCCTGTGCATATAGGTTGGGAAATGAAAACAACACAAAGCTTACATGTGTAACTTTGATGTTGAAGTGTCAGACGTGCCATGCATGATAATCTATGTACCCTATCGAAAACGACTGATCTGTTCTACTGCTCTGGCCAGCGATTGATGATAATGACGATGATGGCGAAAGAAAATAGTGTACAAAGTAACCTATTTTCCAAGGTTCGAACAAAATGCCTGTATGTGTGTTTTTAACAGATGCTACTGAATATTTCACGTGGAATGCAGGTACCTAAATACCACAATGTGCATTGAAAACAAATCATACACCTATTACTCTTTTGGATGCTATAACTGTTATTTATTAATATCATCAATGGAAGCAATGAACTTGTTTGCCACATTTTAAAGAAATTACAAACTCGATAATTGTTTTTTAGCATGTGCTACTGAATGTACCGCGTGCACTGGAGGTACCAGTGCAGAGTGCTCTGCCTGCACGGCCGGATACTACCTAGATACCACGACGTGCACTGGTAAAAAAATACTTCAAATACTATACTGATTACTACACGTGTTTCTTCTGCATAATGGTTGGGAAATAAAAACAATAACACCAAGCGAGTATGTGTAACCTTAGTGTTGAACTTGCAACCCTTGATAATCTGTCGACACTTGCGAAAACGTATCATCTGTTCTACGGCTACAGCCAACGATTGGTGATGATGACGATGATGGCGAAAGAAAATAGTGTACAAAGTAACTTTATTTTCCAAGGTTCGAACAAAATGCCTGTATCTACACTAGTGTTTTTTTAACAGATGCTACTGAATATTTCACGTGGAATGCAGGTACTAAGACACAATGTCTTGTCTGTAAATATAGATACTACCTAAATGCCACAATGTGCATTGAAAACAAATCATACACCTATTTCTCTTTTGGATGCGATAACTGTTATTTATTAATATTATCATCAATGGAAGCAATTAAATAAATGAACTTGTTTGGCACATTTAAAATTAATTACAAACTCGATAATTGTTTTTTCAGCATGTGCTACTGAATGTACTGCGTGCACTGGAGGTACCAGTGCAGAGTGCTCCGCCTGCACGACCGGATACTACCTAGATACCACGACATGCACTGGTAACAAAAATACTTCTAATACTATTTTGTTACTACACATTTTTCCTCTGCATATAGGTTGGGAAATGACTGCTACACAAAGCCTATATGTGTAACTTTGATGTTGAAGTGTCCGAAGTGCCATGCTTGATAATCTATTGACCCTATCGAAAACGACTGATCTGTTCTACTACTCTGGCCAGCGAATGGTGATAATGATGATGTTGTTGAAAGGATGTAATATATAAATTAGCCTGTTTTTGTTTTTTCAGCAGTTGGTACTAAGTTTCACGTGCAATGCAGTCGCTAAGACACAATGTACTGGTTGTTTGGGCAGTTATTACCCAAATGACACAGTGCTTATTGAAAAAATCCTACTCCTACTACTCGTTTGGATGCTATAAGTATTAATTATTTATGTTATCAATGTAAGCAATTAACTAAATGAACTTGTTTTGCACTTTTTAAAGAAATGACAAATTTGATAATTGTTTTTTTAGCATGTGCTACTGAATGTACCGCGTGCACTGGAGGTACCAGTGCAGAGTGCTCTGCCTGCACGGCCGGATACTACCTAGATACCACGACGTGCACTGGTAAAAAATACTTCAAATACTATATTGATTACTACACGTGTTTCTTCTGCATAATGGTTGGGAAATAAAAACAATAACACCAAGCGAGTATGTGTAACCTTAGTGTTGAAATTGCAACCCTTGATAATCTGTCGACACTTGCGAAAACGTATCATCTGTTCTACGGCTACAGCCAACGATTGGTGATGATGACGATGATGGCGAAAGAAAATAGTGTACAAAGTAACCTATATTCCAAGGTTCGAACAAAATGCCTGTATCTACACTAGTGTTTTTTTAACAGATGCTACTGAATATTTCACGTGGAATGCATGTACTAAGACACAATGTCTTGTCTGTAAATATAGATACTACCTAAATGCCACAATGTGCATTGAAAACAAATCATACACCTATTTCTCTTTTGGATGCTATAACTGTTATTTATTAATATTATCATCAATGGAAGCAATTAAATAAATGAACTTGTTTGGCACATTTAAAATAAATTACAAACTCGATAATTGTTTTTTCAGCATGTGCTACTGAATGTACTGCGTGCACTGGAGGTACCAGTGCAGAGTGCTCTGCCTGCACGACCGGATACTACCTAGATACCACGACATGCACTGGTAACAAAAATACTTATAATACTATTTTGGTTACTACACGTGTTTCTTCTGCATAATGGTTGGGAAATAAAAACAATAACACCAAGCGAGTATGTGTAACCTTAGTGTTGAACTTGCAACACTTGATAATCTGTCAACACTTGCGAAAACGTATCATCTGTTCTACGGCTACAGCCAAAGATTGGTGATGATGACGATGATGGCGAAAGAAAATAGTGTACAATGTAACCTATTTTCCAAGGTTCGAACAAAATGCCTGTATCTATACTAGTGTTTTTTTAACAGATGCTACTGAATATTTCACGTGGAATGCAGGTACTAAGACACAATGTCTTGGCTTGAAATATAGATACTACCTAAATGCCACAAAGTGCATTGAAAACAAATCATACACCTATTACTCTTTTGGATGCTATAACTTATTTATTAATATTATCATCAATGGAAGCAATGAACTAAATGAACTTGTTTGGCACATTTTAAAGAAATTACAAACTCGATCATTGTTTTTTTCAGCATGTGCTACTGAATGTACCGCGTGCACTGGAGGTACCAGTGCAGAGTGCTCTGCCTGCACGGCCGGATACTACCTAGATACCACGACGTGCACTGGTAAAAAAATACTTCAAATACTATATTGATTACTACACGTGTTTCTTCTGCATAATGGTTGGGAAATAAAAACAATAACACCAAGCGAGTATGTGTAACCTTAGTGTTGAACTTGCAACCCTTGATAATCTGTCGACACTTGCGAAAACGAATCATCTGTTCTACGGCTACAGCCAACGATTGGTGATGATGACGATGATGGCGAAAGAAAATAGTGTACAAAGTAACCTATATTCCAAGGTTCGAACAAAATGCCTGTATCTACACTAGTGTTTTTTTAACAGATGCTACTGAATATTTCACGTGGAATGCATGTACTAAGACACAATGTCTTGTCTGTAAAAATAGATACTACCTAAATGCCACAATGTGCATTGAAAACAAATCATACACCTATTTCTCTTTTGGATGCTATAACTGTTATTTATTAATATTATCATCAATGGAAGCAATTAAATAAATGAACTTGTTTGGCACATTTAAAATAAATTACAAACTCGATAATTGTTTATTCAGCATGTGCTACTGAATGTACTGCGTGCACTGGAGGTACCAGTGCAGAGTGCTCTGCCTGCACGACCGGATACTACCTAGATACCACGACATGCACTGGTAACAAAAATACTTATAATACTATTTTGGTTACTACACGTGTTTCTTCTGCATAATGGTTGGGAAATAAAAACAATAACACCAAGCGAGTATGTGTAACCTTAGTGTTGAACTTGCAACACTTGATAATCTGTCAACACTTGCGAAAACGTATCATCTGTTCTACGGCTACAGCCAAAGATTGGTGATGATGACGATGATGGCGAAAGAAAATAGTGTACAATGTAACCTATTTTCCAAGGTTCGAACAAAATGCCTGTATCTATACTAGTGTTTTTTTAACAGATGCTACTGAATATTTCACGTGGAATGCAGGTACTAAGACACAATGTCTTGGCTGTAAATATAGATACTACCTAAATGCCACAAAGTGCATTGAAAACAAATCATACACCTATTACTCTTTTGGATGCTATAATTGTTATTTATTAATATTATCATCAATGGAAGCAATGAACTAAATGAACTTGTTTGGCACATTTTAAAGAAATTACAAACTCGATCATTGTTTTTTTCAGCATGTGCTACTGAATGTTCCGCGTGCACTGGAGGTACCAATGCAGAGTGCTCCGCCTGCACGGCTGGATACTACCTAGATACCACTACGTGCACTGGTAGAAAAAAAACTTCTAATACTATTTTGGTTTCTACACATTTTTCCTGTGCATATAGGTTGGGAAATGAAAACAACACAAAGCTTACATGTGTAACTTTGATGTTGAAGTGTCAGACGTGCCATGCATGATAATCTATGTACCCTATCGAAAACGACTGATCTGTTCTACTGCTCTGGCCAGCGATTGATGATAATGACGATGATGGCGAAAGAAAATAGTGTACAAAGTAACCTATTTTCCAAGGTTCGAACAAAATGCCTGTATGTGTGTTTTTAACAGATGCTACTGAATATTTCACGTGGAATGCAGGTACCTAAATACCACAATGTGCATTGAAAACAAATCATACACCTATTACTCTTTTGGATGCTATAACTGTTATTTATTAATATCATCAATGGAAGCAATGAACTTGTTTGGCACATTTTAAAGAAATTACAAACTCGATAATTGTTTTTTTAGCATGTGCTACTGAATGTACCGCGTGCACTGGAGGTACCAGTGCAGAGTGCTCCGCCTGCACGACCGGATACTACCTAGATACCACGACATGCACTGGTAACAAAAATACTTCTAATACTATTTTGTTACTGCACATTTTTCCTCTGCATATAGGTTGGGAAATGACTGCAACACAAAGCCTATATGTGTAACTTTGATGTTGAAGTGTCCGAAGTGCCATGCTTGATAATCTATTGACCCTATCGAAAACGACTGATCTGTTCTACTACTCTGGCCAGCGAATGGTGATAATGATGATGTTGTTGAAAGGATGTAATATATAAATTAGCCTGTTTTTGTTTTTTCAGCAGTTGGTACTAAATGTTTCACGTGCAATGCAGTCGCTAAGACACAATGTACTGGTTGTTTGGGCAGTTATTACCCAAATGACACAGTGCTTATTGAAAAAATCCTACTCCTACTACTCGTTTGGATGCTATAAGTATTAATTATTTATGTTATCAATGTAAGCAATTAAATAAATGAACTTGTTTTGCACTTTTTAAAGAAATGACAAATTTGATAATTGTTTTTTTAGCATGTGCTACTGAATGTACCGCGTGCACTGGAGGTACCAGTGCAGAGTGCTCTGCCTGCACGGCCGGATACTACCTAGATACCACGACGTGCACTGGTAAAAAATACTTCAAATACTATATTGATTACTACACGTGTTTCTTCTGCATAATGGTTGGGAAATAAAAACAATAACACCAAGCGAGTATGTGTAACCTTAGTGTTGAAATTGCAACCCTTGATAATCTGTCGACACTTGCGAAAACGTATCATCTGTTCTACGGCTACAGCCAACGATTGGTGATGATGACGATGATGGCGAAAGAAAATAGTGTACAAAGTAACCTATATTCCAAGGTTCGAACAAAATGCCTGTATCTACACTAGTGTTTTTTTAACAGATGCTACTGAATATTTCACGTGGAATGCAGGTACTAAGACACAATGTCTTGGCTGTAAATATAGATACTACCTAAATGCCACAAAGTGCATTGAAAACAAATCATACACCTATTACTCTTTTGGATGCTATAATTGTTATTTATTAATATTATCATCAATGGAAGCAATGAACTAAATGAACTTGTTTGGCACATTTTAAAGAAATTACAAACTCGATCATTGTTTTTTGTCAGCATGTGCTACTGAATGTACCGCGTGCACTGGAGGTACCAGTGCAGAGTGCTCCGCCTGCACGGCTGGATACTACCTAGATACCACTACGTGCACTGGTAAAAAAAATACTTCTAATACTATTTTGGTTTCTACACATTTTTCCTGTGCATATAGGTTGGGAAATGAAAACAACACAAAGCTTACATGTGTAACTTTGATGTTGAAGTGTCCGAAGTGCCATGCTTGATAATCTATGGACCCTATCGAAAACGACTGATCTGTTCTCCTGCTCTGGCCAGCGAATGGTGGTAATGATGATGTTGGTGAAAGGATGTAATATAAAAATTAGCCTGTTTTTGATGGTTTGAACCATATGTCAGTATGGAGTCTTGTTTTTTTCAGCAGTTGGTACTAAATGTTTCACGAGCAATGCAGGCGCTAAGACACAATGTCCTGGCTGTTTGGACAGTTAATACCCAAATGCCACAACGCTTATTGGAAAAAATCCTACTCCTACTACTCGTTTGGATGGTATAAGAATTATTTATTTATGTAAGCAATTAACTAAATGAACTTGTTTTGTACTTTTTAAAGAAATGACAAATTCGATAATTGTTTTTTTTCAGCATGTGCTACTGAATGTACCGCGTGCACTGGAGGTACCAGTGCAGAGTGCTCCGCCTGCACGGCCGGATACTACCTAGATACCACGACATGCACTGGTAACAAAAATACTTCTAATACTATTTTGTTACTACACATTTTTCCTCTGCATATAGGTTGGGAAATGACTGCAACACAAAGCCTATATGTGTAAATTTGATGTTGAAGTGTCCGAAGTGCCATGCTTGATAATCTATTGACCCTATCGAAAACGACTGATCTGTTCTACTACTCTGGCCAGCGAATGGTGATAATGATGATGTTGTTGAAAGGATGTAATATATAAATTAGCCTGTTTTTGTTTTTTCAGCAGTTGGTACTAAATGTTTCACGTGCAATGCAGTCGCTAAGACACAATGTACTGGTTGTTTGGGCAGTTATTACCCAAATGCCACAGTGCTTATTGAAAAAATCCTACTCCTACTACTCGTTTGGATGCTATAAGTATTAATTATTTATGTTATCAATGTAAGCAATTAACTAAATGAACTTGTTTTGCACTTTTTAAAGAAATGACATATTTGATAATTGTTTTTTTAGCATGTGCTACTGAATGTACCGCGTGCACTGGAGGTACCAGTGCAGAGTGCTCTGCCTGCACGGCCGGATACTACCTAGATACCACGACGTGCACTGGTAAAAAAAATACTTCAAATACTATATTGATTACTACACGTGTTTCTTCTGCATAATGGTTGGGAAATAAAAACAATAACACCAAGCGAGTATGTGTAACCTTAGTGTTGAACTTGCAACCCTTGATAATCTGTCGACACTTGCGAAAACGTATCATCTGTTCTACGGCTACAGCCAACGATTGGTGATGATGACGATGATGGCGAAAGAAAATAGTGTACAAAGTAACCTATATTCCAAGGTTCGAACAAAATGCCTGTATCTACACTAGTGTTTTCTTAACAGATGCTACTGAATATTTCACGTGGAATGCAGGTACTAAGACACAATGTCTTGGCTGTAAATATAGATACTACCTAAATGCCACAAAGTGCATTGAAAACAAATCATACACCTATTACTCTTTTGGATGCTATAATTGTTATTTATTAATGTTATCATCAATGGAAGTAATGAACTAAATGAACTTGTTTGGCACATTTTAAAGAAATTACAAACTCGATCATTGTTTTTTTCAGCATGTGCTACTGAATGTACCGCGTGCACTGGAGGTACCAGTGCAGAGTGCTCCGCCTGCACGGCTGGATACTACCTAGATACCACTACGTGCACTGGTAAAAAAAATACTTCTAATACTATTTTGGTTTCTACACATTTTTCCTGTGCATATAGGTTGGGAAATGAGAACAACACAAAGCTTACATGTGTAACTTTGATGTTGAAGTGTCCGAAGTGCCATGCTTGATAATCTATGGACCCTATCGAAAACGACTGATCTGTTCTACTGCTCTGGCCAGCGAATGGTGGTAATGATGATGTTGGTGAAAGGATGTAATATAAAAATTAGCCTGTTTTTGATGGTTTGAACCATATGTCAGTATCGAGTCTTGTTTTTTTCAGCGGGTGGTACTAAATGTTTCACGAGCAATGCAGGCGCTAAGACACAATGTCCTGGCTGTTTGGACAGTTAATACCCAAATGCCACAACGCTTATTGGAAAAAATCCTACTCCTACTACTCGTTTGGATGGTATAAGAATTATTTATTTATGTAAGCAATTAACTAAATGAACTTGTTTTGTACTTTTTAAAGAAATGACAAATTCGATAATTGTTTTTTTTCAGCATGTGCTACTGAATGTACCGCGTGCACTGGAGGTACCAGTGCAGAGTGCTCCGCCTGCACGGCCGGATACTACCTAGATACCACTACGTGCACTGGTAACAAAAATAATTCTAATACTATTTTGTTTACTACACATGTTTCCTCTGCATATAGGTTGGGAAATGAAAACAACACAAAGCCTATATGTGTAACTTTGATGTTGAAGTGTCTGACGTGCCATGCATGATAATCTATGGACCCTATCGAAAACGACTGATCTGTTCTACGGCTCTGGCCAGCGATTGGTGATAATGACGATGATGGCGAAAGAAAATAGTGTACAAAGTAACCTATTTTCCAAGGTTCGAACAAAATGCCTGTATGTGTGTTTTTAACAGATGCTACTGAATATTTCACGTGGAATGCAGGTACCTAAATACCACAATGTGCATTGAAAACAAATCATACACCTATTACTCTTTTGGATGCTATAACTGTTATTTATTAATATTATCGTCAATGGAAGCAATGAACTTGTTTGGCACATTTTAAAGAAATTACAAACTCGATAATTGTTTTTTTAGCATGTGCTACTGAATGTACCGCGTGCACTGGAGGTACCAGTGCAGAGTGCTCCGCCTGCACGACCGGATACTACCTAGATACCACGACATGCACTGGTAACAAAAATACTTCTAATACTATTTTGTTACTACACATTTTTCCTCTGCATATAGGTTGGGAAATGACTGCAACACAAAGCCTATATGTGTAACTTTGATGTTGAAGTGTCCGAAGTGCCATGCTTGATAATCTATTGACCCTATCGAAAACGACTGATCTGTTCTACTACTCTGGCCAGCGAATGGTGATAATGATGATGTTGTTGAAAGGATGTAATATATAAATTAGCCTGTTTTTGTTTTTTCAGCAGTTGGTACTAAATGTTTCACGTGCAATGCAGTCGCTAAGACACAATGTACTGGTTGTTTGGGCAGTTATTACCCAAATGACACAGTGCTTATTGAAAAAATCCTACTCCTACTACTCGTTTGGATGCTATAAGTATTAATTATTTATGTTATCAATGTAAGCAATTAACTAAATGAACTTGTTTTGCACTTTTTAAAGAAATGACAAATTTGATAATTGTTTTTTTAGCATGTGCTACTGAATGTACCGCGTGCACTGGAGGTACCAGTGCAGAGTGCTCTGCCTGCACGGCCGGATACTACCTAGATACCACGACGTGCACTGGTAAAAAAATACTTCAAATACTATATTGATTACTACACGTGTTTCTTCTGCATAATGGTTGGGAAATAAAAACAATAACACCAAGCGAGTATGTGTAACCTTAGTGTTGAACTTGCAACCCTTGATAATCTGTCGACACTTGCGAAAACGTATCATCTGTTCTACGGCTACAGCCAACGATTGGTGATGATGACGATGATGGCGAAAGAAAATAGTGTACAAAGTAACCTATATTCCAAGGTTCGAACAAAATGCCTGTATCTACACTAGTGTTTTTTTAACAGATGCTACTGAATATTTCACGTGGAATGCAGGTACTAAGACACAATGTCTTGTCTGTAAATATAGATACTACCTAAATGCCACAATGTGCATTGAAAACAAATCATACACCTATTTCTCTTTTGGATGCTATAACTGTTATTTATTAATATTATCATCAATGGAAGCAATTAAATAAATGAACTTGTTTGGCACATTTAAAATAAATTACAAACTCGATAATTGTTTTTTCAGCATGTGCTACTGAATGTACTGCGTGCACTGGAGGTACCAGTGCAGAGTGCTCCGCCTGCACGACCGGATACTACCTAGATACCACGACATGCACTGGTAACAAAAATACTTCTAATACTATTTTGTTACTACACATTTTTCCTCTGCATATAGGTTGGGAAATGACTGCTACACAAAGCCTATATGTGTAACTTTGATGTTGAAGTGTCCGAAGTGCCATGCTTGATAATCTATTGACCCTATCGAAAACGACTGATCTGTTCTACTACTCTGGCCAGCGAATGGTGATAATGATGATGTTGTTGAAAGGATGTAATATATAAATTAGCCTGTTTTTGTTTTTTCAGCAGTTGGTACTAAGTTTCACGTGCAATGCAGTCGCTAAGACACAATGTACTGGTTGTTTGGGCAGTTATTACCCAAATGACACAGTGCTTATTGAAAAAATCCTACTCCTACTACTCGTTTGGATGCTATAAGTATTAATTATTTATGTTATCAATGTAAGCAATTAACTAAATGAACTTGTTTTGCACTTTTTAAAGAAATGACAAATTTGATAATTGTTTTTTTAGCATGTGCTACTGAATGTACCGCGTGCACTGGAGGTACCAGTGCAGAGTGCTCTGCCTGCACGGCCGGATACTACCTAGATACCACGACGTGCACTGGTAAAAAAATACTTCAAATACTATATTGATTACTACACGTGTTTCTTCTGTATAATGGTTGGGAAATAAAAACAATAACACCAAGCGAGTATGTGTAACCTTAGTGTTGAACTTGCAACCCTTGATAATCTGTCGACACTTGCGAAAACGTATCATCTGTTCTACGGCTACAGCCAACGATTGGTGATGATGACGATGATGGCGAAAGAAAATAGTGTACAAAGTAACCTATATTCCAAGGTTCGAACAAAATGCCTGTATCTACACTAGTGTTTTTTTAACAGATGCTACTGAATATTTCACGTGGAATGCATGTACTAAGACACAATGTCTTGTCTGTAAATATAGATACTACCTAAATGCCACAATGTGCATTGAAAACAAATCATACACCTATTTCTCTTTTGGATGCTATAACTGTTATTTATTAATATTATCATCAATGGAAGCAATTAAAAAATTAACTTGTTTGGCACATTTAAAATAAATTACAAACTCGATAATTGTTTTTTCAGCATGTGCTACTGAATGTACTGCGTGCACTGGAGGTACCAGTGCAGAGTGCTCTGCCTGCACGACCGGGTACTACCTAGATACCACGACATGCACTGGTAACAAAAATACTTATAATACTATTTTGGTTACTACACGTGTTTCTTCTGCATAATGGTTGGGAAATAAAAACAATAACACCAAGCGAGTATGTGTAACCTTAGTGTTGAACTTGCAACACTTGATAATCTGTCAACACTTGCGAAAACGTATCATCTGTTCTACGGCTACAGCCAAAGATTGGTGATGATGACGATGATGGCGAAAGAAAATAGTGTACAATGTAACCTATTTTCCAAGGTTCGAACAAAATGCCTGTATCTATACTAGTGTTTTTTTAACAGATGCTACTGAATATTTCACGTGGAATGCAGGTACTAAGACACAATGTCTTGGCTGTAAATATAGATACTACCTAAATGCCACAAAGTGCATTGAAAACAAATCATACACCTATTACTCTTTTGGATGCTATAACTTATTTATTAATATTATCATCAATGGAAGCAATGAACTAAATGAACTTGTTTGGCACATTTTAAAGAAATTACAAACTCGATCATTGTTTTTTTCAGCATGTGCTACTGAATGTACCGCGTGCACTGGAGGTACCAGTGCAGAGTGCTCTGCCTGCACGGCCGGATACTACCTAGATACCACGACGTGCACTGGTAAAAAAATACTTCAAATACTATACTGATTACTACACGTGTTTCTTCTGCATAATGGTTGGGAAATAAAAACAATAACACCAAGCGAGTATGTGTAACCTTAGTGTTGAACTTGCAACCCTTGATAATCTGTCGACACTTGCGAAAACGTATCATCTGTTCTACGGCTACAGCCAACGATTGGTGATGATGACGATGATGGCGAAAGAAAATAGTGTACAAAGTAACTTTATTTTCCAAGGTTCGAACAAAATGCCTGTATCTACACTAGTGTTTTTTTAACAGATGCTACTGAATATTTCACGTGGAATGCAGGTACTAAGACACAATGTCTTGTCTGTAAATATAGATACTACCTAAATGCCACAATGTGCATTGAAAACAAATCATACACCTATTTCTCTTTTGGATGCTATAACTGTTATTTATTAATATTATCATCAATGGAAGCAATTAAATAAATGAACTTGTTTGGCACATTTAAAATAAATTACAAACTCGATAATTGTTTTTTCAGCATGTGCTACTGAATGTACTGCATGCACTGGAGGTACCAGTGCAGAGTGCTCTGCCTGCACGACCGGATACTACCTAGATACCACGACGTGCACTGGTAACAAAAATACTTCTAATACTATATTGATTACTACACGTGTTTCTTCTGCATATAGGTTGGGAAATAAAAACAATAACACCAAGCGAGTTTGTGTAACCTTAGTGTTGAACTTGCAACCCTTGATAATCTGTCAACACTTGCGAAAACGTATCATCTGTTCTACGGCTACAGCCAAAGATTGGTGATGATGACGATGATGGCGAAAGAAAATAGTGTACAATGTAACCTATTTTCCAAGGTTCGAACAAAATGCCTGTATCTGCATCAGTGTTTTTTTAACAGATGCTACTGAATATTTCACGTGGAATGCAGGTACTAAGACACAATGTCTTGGCTGTAAATATAGATACTACCTAAATGGCACAAAGTGCATTGAAAACAAATCATACACCTATTACTCTTTTGGATGCTATAATTGTTATTTATTAATATTATCATCAATGGAAGCAATGAACTAAATGAACTTGTTTGGCACATTTTAAAGAAATTACAAACTCGATCATTGTTTTTTTCAGCATGTGCTACTGAATGTTCCGCGTGCACTGGAGGTACCAGTGCAGAGTGCTCCGCCTGCACGGCTGGATACTACCTAGATACCACTACGTGCACTGGTAGAAAAAAAACTTCTAATACTATTTTGGTTTCTACACATTTTTCCTGTGCATATAGGTTGGGAAATGAAAACAACACAAAGCTTACATGTGTAACTTTGATGTTGAAGTGTCAGACGTGCCATGCATGATAATCTATGTACCCTATCGAAAACGACTGATCTGTTCTACTGCTCTGGCCAGCGATTGATGATAATGACGATGATGGCGAAAGAAAATAGTGTACAAAGTAACCTATTTTCCAAGGTTCGAACAAAATGCCTGTATGTGTGTTTTTAACAGATGCTACTGAATATTTCACGTGGAATGCAGGTACCTAAATACCACAATGTGCATTGAAAACAAATCATACACCTATTACTCTTTTGGATGCTATAACTGTTATTTATTAATATCATCAATGGAAGCAATGAACTTGTTTGGCACATTTTAAAGAAATTACAAACTCGATAATTGTTTTTTTAGCATGTGCTACTGAATGTTCCGCGTGCACTGGAGGTACCAGTGCAGAGTGCTCCGCCTGCACGACCGGATACTACCTAGATACCACGACATGCACTGGTAACAAAAATACTTCTAATACTATTTTGTTACTGCACATTTTTCCTCTGCATATAGGTTGGGAAATGACTGCAACACAAAGCCTATATGTGTAACTTTGATGTTGAAGTGTCCGAAGTGCCATGCTTGATAATCTATTGACCCTATCGAAAACGACTGATCTGTTCTACTACTCTGGCCAGCGAATGGTGATAATGATGATGTTGTTGAAAGGATGTAATATATAAATTAGCCTGTTTTTGTTTTTTCAGCAGTTGGTACTAAATGTTTCACGTGCAATGCAGTCGCTAAGACACAATGTTCTGGTTGTTTGGGCAGTTATTACCCAAATGACACAGTGCTTATTGAAAAAATCCTACTCCTACTACTCGTTTGGATGCTATAAGTATTAATTATTTATGTTATCAATGTAAGCAATTAACTAAATGAACTTGTTTTGCACTTTTTAAAGAAATGACAAATTTGATAATTGTTTTTTTAGCATGTGCTACTGAATGTACCGCGTGCACTGGAGGTACCAGTGCAGAGTGCTCTGCCTGCACGGCCGGATACTACCTAGATACCACGACGTGCACTGGTAAAAAATACTTCAAATACTATATTGATTACTACACGTGTTTCTTCTGCATAATGGTTGGGAAATAAAAACAATAACACCAAGCGAGTATGTGTAACCTTAGTGTTGAACTTGCAACCCTTGATAATCTGTCGACACTTGCGAAAACGTATCATCTGTTCTACGGCTACAGCCAACGATTGGTGATGATGACGATGATGGCGAAAGAAAATAGTGTACAAAGTAACCTATATTCCAAGGTTCGAGCAAAATGCCTGTATCTACACTAGTGTTTTTTTAACAGATGCTATTGAATATTTCACGTGGAATGCAGGTACTAAGACACAATGTCTTGGCTGTAAATATAGATACTACCTAAATGCCACAAAGTGCATTGAAAACAAATCATACACCTATTACTCTTTTGGATGCTATAATTGTTATTTATTAATATTATCATCAATGGAAGCAATGAACTAAATGAACTTGTTTGGCACATTTTAAAGAAATTACAAACACGATCATTGTTTTTTTCAGCATGTGCTACTGAATGTACCGCGTGCACTGGAGGTACCAGTGCAGAGTGCTCTGCCTGCACGGCCGGATACTACCTAGATACCACGACGTGCACTGGTAAAAAAATACTTCAAATATTATACTGATTACTACACGTGTTTCTTCTGCATAATGGTTGGGAAATAAAAACAATAACACCAAGCGAGTATGTGTAACCTTAGTGTTGAACTTGCAACCCTTGATAATCTGTCGACACTTGCGAAAACGTATCATCTGTTCTACGGCTACAGCCAACGATTGGTGATGATGACGATGATGGCGAAAGAAAATAGTGTACAAAGTAACTTTATTTTCCAAGGTTCGAACAAAATGCCTGTATCTACACTAGTGTTTTTTTAACAGATGCTACTGAATATTTCACGTGGAATGCAGGTACTAAGACACAATGTCTTGTCTGTAAATATAGATACTACCTAAATGCCACAATGTGCATTGAAAACAAATCATACACCTATTTCTCTTTTGGATGCTATAACTGTTATTTATTAATATTATCATCAATGGAAGCAATTAAATAAATGAACTTGTTTGGCACATTTAAAATAAATTACAAACTCGATAATTGTTTTTTCAGCATGTGCTACTGAATGTACTGCATGCACTGGAGGTACCAGTGCAGAGTGCTCTGCCTGCACGACCGGATACTACCTAGATACCACGACGTGCACTGGTAACAAAAATACTTCTAATACTATATTGATTACTACACGTGTTTCTTCTGCATATAGGTTGGGAAATAAAAACAATAACACCAAGCGAGTTTGTGTAACCTTAGTGTTGAACTTGCAACCCTTGATAATCTGTCAACACTTGCGAAAACGTATCATCTGTTCTACGGCTACAGCCAAAGATTGGTGATGATGACGATGATGGCGAAAGAAAATAGTGTACAATGTAACCTATTTTCCAAGGTTCGAACAAAATGCCTGTATCTGCATCAGTGTTTTTTTAACAGATGCTACTGAATATTTCACGTGGAATGCAGGTACTAAGACACAATGTCTTGGCTGTAAATATAGATACTACCTAAATGGCACAAAGTGCATTGAAAACAAATCATACACCTATTACTCTTTTGGATGCTATAATTGTTATTTATTAATATTATCATCAATGGAAGCAATGAACTAAATGAACTTGTTTGGCACATTTTAAAGAAATTACAAACTCGATCATTGTTTTTTTCAGCATGTGCTACTGAATGTTCCGCGTGCACTGGAGGTACCAGTGCAGAGTGCTCCGCCTGCACGGCTGGATACTACCTAGATACCACTACGTGCACTGGTAGAAAAAAAACTTCTAATACTATTTTGGTTTCTACACATTTTTCCTGTGCATATAGGTTGGGAAATGAAAACAACACAAAGCTTACATGTGTAACTTTGATGTTGAAGTGTCAGACGTGCCATGCATGATAATCTATGTACCCTATCGAAAACGACTGATCTGTTCTACTGCTCTGGCCAGCGATTGATGATAATGACGATGATGGCGAAAGAAAATAGTGTACAAAGTAACCTATTTTCCAAGGTTCGAACAAAATGCCTGTATGTGTGTTTTTAACAGATGCTACTGAATATTTCACGTGGAATGCAGGTACCTAAATACCACAATGTGCATTGAAAACAAATCATACACCTATTACTCTTTTGGATGCTATAACTGTTATTTATTAATATCATCAATGGAAGCAATGAACTTGTTTGGCACATTTTAAAGAAATTACAAACTCGATAATTGTTTTTTTAGCATGTGCTACTGAATGTACCGCGTGCACTGGAGGTACCAGTGCAGAGTGCTCCGCCTGCACGACCGGATACTACCTAGATACCACGACATGCACTGGTAACAAAAATACTTCTAATACTATTTTGTTACTGCACATTTTTCCTCTGCATATAGGTTGGGAAATGACTGCAACACAAAGCCTATATGTGTAACTTTGATGTTGAAGTGTCCGAAGTGCCATGCTTGATAATCTATTGACCCTATCGAAAACGACTGATCTGTTCTACTACTCTGGCCAGCGAATGGTGATAATGATGATGTTGTTGAAAGGATGTAATATATAAATTAGCCTGTTTTTGTTTTTTCAGCAGTTGGTACTAAATGTTTCACGTGCAATGCAGTCGCTAAGACACAATGTTCTGGTTGTTTGGGCAGTTATTACCCAAATGACACAGTGCTTATTGAAAAAATCCTACTCCTACTACTCGTTTGGATGCTATAAGTATTAATTATTTATGTTATCAATGTAAGCAATTAACTAAATGAACTTGTTTTGCACTTTTTAAAGAAATGACAAATTTGATAATTGTTTTTTTAGCATGTGCTACTGAATGTACCGCGTGCACTGGAGGTACCAGTGCAGAGTGCTCTGCCTGCACGGCCGGATACTACCTAGATACCACGACGTGCACTGGTAAAAAAATACTTCAAATACTATATTGATTACTACACGTGTTTCTTCTGCATAATGGTTGGGAAATAAAAACAATAACACCAAGCGAGTATGTGTAACCTTAGTGTTGAACTTGCAACCCTTGATAATCTGTCGACACTTGCGAAAACGTATCATCTGTTCTACGGCTACAGCCAACGATTGGTGATGATGACGATGATGGCGAAAGAAAATAGTGTACAAAGTAACCTATATTCCAAGGTTCGAGCAAAATGCCTGTATCTACACTAGTGTTTTTTTAACAGATGCTATTGAATATTTCACGTGGAATGCAGGTACTAAGACACAATGTCTTGGCTGTAAATATAGATACTACCTAAATGCCACAAAGTGCATTGAAAACAAATCATACACCTATTACTCTTTTGGATGCTATAATTGTTATTTATTAATGTTATCATCAATGGAAGCAATGAACTAAATGAACTTGTTTGGCACATTTTAAAGAAATTACAAACTCGATCATTGTTTTTTTCAGCATGTGCTACTGAATGTACCGCGTGCACTGGAGGTACCAGTGCAGAGTGCTCCGCCTGCACGGCTGGATACTACCTAGATACCACTACGTGCACTGGTAAAAAAAATACTTCTAATACTATTTTGGTTTCTACACATTTTTCCTGTGCATATAGGTTGGGAAATGAAAACAACACAAAGCTTACATGTGTAACTTTGATGTTGAAGTGTCCGAAGTGCCATGCTTGATAATCTATGGACCCTATCGAAAACGACTGATCTGTTCTACTGCTCTGGCCAGCGAATGGTGGTAATGATGATGTTGGTGAAAGGATGTAATATAAAAATTAGCCTGTTTTTGATGGTTTGAACCATATGTCAGTATCGAGTCTTGTTTTTTTCAGCGGTTGGTACTAAATGTTTCACGAGCAATGCAGGCGCTAAGACACAATGTCCTGGCTGTTTGGACAGTTAATACCCAAATGCCACAACGCTTATTGGAAAAAATCCTACTCCTACTACTCGTTTGGATGGTATAAGAATTATTTATTTATGTAAGCAATGAACTAAATGAACTTGTTTTGTACTTTTTAAAGAAATGACAAATTCGATAATTGTTTTTTTTCAGGATGTGTTACTGAATGTACCGCGTGCACTGGAGGTACCAGTGCAGAGTGCTCCGCCTGCACGGCTGGATACTACCTAGATACCACTACGTGCACTGGTAAAAAAAATACTTCTAATACTATTTTGGTTTCTACACATTTTTCCTGTGCATATAGGTTGGGAAATGAAAACAACACAAAGCTTACATGTGTAACTTTGATGTTGAAGTGTCCGAAGTGCCATGCTTGATAATCTATGGACCCTATCGAAAACGACTGATCTGTTCTACTGCTCTGGCCAGCGAATGGTGGTAATGATGATGTTGGTGAAAGGATGTAATATAAAAATTAGCCTGTTTTTGATGGTTTGAACCATATGTCAGTATCGAGTCTTGTTTTTTTCAGCGGTTGGTACTAAATGTTTCACGAGCAATGCAGGCGCTAAGACACAATGTCCTGGCTGTTTGGACAGTTAATACCCAAATGCCACAACGCTTATTGGAAAAAATCCTACTCCTACTACTCGTTTGGATGGTATAAGAATTATTTATTTATGTAAGCAATGAACTAAATGAACTTGTTTTGTACTTTTTAAAGAAATGACAAATTCGATAATTGTTTTTTTTCAGGATGTGTTACTGAATGTACCGCGTGCACTGGAGGTACCGGTGCAGAGTGCTCCGCCTGCACGGCCGGATACTACCTAGATACCACTACGTGCACTGGTAACAAAAATAATTCTAATACTATTTTGGTTACTACACGTGTTTCTTCTGCATAATGGTTGGGAAATAAAAACAATAACACCAAGCGGGTATGTGTAACCTTAGTGTTGAACTTGCAACCCTTGATAATCTGTCGACACTTGCGAAAACGTATCATCTGTTCTACGGCTACAGCCAAAGATTGGTGATGATGACGAAGATGGCGAAAGAAAATAGTGTACAATGTAACCTATTTTCCAATGTTCGAACAAAATGCCTGTATCTACACTAGTGTTTTTTTAACAGATGCTACTGAATATTTCACGTGGAATGCAGGTACTAAGACACAATGTCTTGGCTGTAAATATAGATACTACCTAAATGCCACAATGTGCATTGAAAACAAATCATACACCTATTACTCTTTTGGATGCTATAACTGTTATTTATTAATATTATTATCAATGGAAGCAATAAACTAAATGAACTTGTTTGGCACATTTTACAGAAATTACACACTCGATAAATGTTTTTTCAGCATGTGCTACTGAATGTACCGCGTGCACTGGAGGTACCAGTGCAGAGTGCTCTGCCTGCACGGCCGGATACTACCTAGATACCACGACGTGCACTGGTAACAAAAATACTTCTAATACTATATTGATTACTACATGTGTTTCTTCTGCATATAGGTTGGGAAATAAAAACAATAACACCAAGCGAGTATGTGTAACCTTAATGTTGAAGTGTTAAACTTGCAACCCTTGATAATCTGTCGACACTTGCGAAAACGTATCATCTGTTCTACGGCTACAGCCAACGATTGGTGATGATGACGATGATGGCGAAAGAAAATAGTGTACAAAGTAACTTTATATTCCAAGGTTCGAACAAAATGCCTGTATCTACACTAGTGTTTTTTTAACAGATGCTACTGAATATTTCACGTGGAATGCAGGTACTAAGACACAATGTCTTGTCTGTAAATATAGATACTACCTAAATGCCACAATGTGCATTGAAAACAAATCATACACCTATTTCTCTTTTGGATGCTATAACTGTTATTTATTAATATTATCATCAATGGAAGCAATTAAATAAATGAACTTGTTTGGCACATTTAAAATAAATTACAAACTCGATAATTGTTTATTCAGCATGTGCTACTGAATGTACTGCGTGCACTGGAGGTACCAGTGCAGAGTGCTCTGCCTGCACGACCGGATACTACCTAGATACCACGACATGCACTGGTAACAAAAATACTTATAATACTATTTTGGTTACTACACGTGTTTCTTCTGCATAATGGTTGGGAAATAAAAACAATAACACCAAGCGAGTATGTGTAACCTTAGTGTTGAACTTGCAACACTTGATAATCTGTCAACACTTGCGAAAACGTATCATCTGTTCTACGGCTACAGCCAAAGATTGGTGATGATGACGATGATGGCGAAAGAAAATAGTGTACAATGTAACCTATTTTCCAAGGTTCGAACAAAATGCCTGTATCTACACTAGTGTTTTTTTAACAGATGCTACTGAATATTTCACGTGGAATGCAGGTACTAAGACACAATGTCTTGGCTGTAAATATAGATACTACCTAAATGCCACAAAGTGCATTGAAAACAAATCATACACCTATTACTCTTTTGGATGCTATAATTGTTATTTATTAATATTATCATCAATGGAAGCAATGAACTAAATGAACTTGTTTGGCACATTTTAAAGAAATTACAAACTCGATCATTGTTTTTTTCAGCATGTGCTACTGAATGTTCCGCGTGCACTGGAGGTACCAATGCAGAGTGCTCCGCCTGCACGGCTGGATACTACCTAGATACCACTACGTGCACTGGTAGAAAAAAAACTTCTAATACTATTTTGGTTTCTACACATTTTTCCTGTGCATATAGGTTGGGAAATGAAAACAACACAAAGCTTATATGTGTAATTTTGATGTTGAAGTGTCAGACGTGCCATGCATGATAATCTATGTACCCTATCGAAAACGACTGATCTGTTCTACTGCTCTGGCCAGCGATTGATGATAATGACGATGATGGCGAAAGAAAATAGTGTACAAAGTAACCTATTTTCCAAAATTCGAACAAAATGTCTGTATGTGTGTTTTTAACAGATGCTACTGAATATTTCACGTGGAATGCAGGTACCTAAATACCACAATGTGCATTGAAAACAAATCATACACCTATTACTCTTTTGGATGCTATAACTGTTATTTATTAATATCATCAATGGAAGCAATGAACTTGTTTGGCACATTTTAAAGAAATTACAAACTCGATAATTGTTTTTTTAGCATGTGCTACTGAATGTACCGCGTGCACTGGAGGTACCAGTGCAGAGTGCTCCGCCTGCACGACCGGATACTACCTAGATACCACGACATGCACTGGTAACAAAAATACTTCTAATACTATTTTGGTTACTACACGTGTTTCTTCTGCATATAGGTTGGGAAATGAAAACAACACAAAGCCTATATGTGTAACTTTGATGTTGATGTGTCCGACATGCCATGCATGATAATCTATGGAAGCTATGGAAAACGACTGATCTGTTCTACTGCTCTTGCCAGCCAATGGTTATAATGAGGATGTTGGTGAAAGTATGTAATATATAAATTAGCCTGTTTTTGAAGGTTTGAACCATATGTAAGTATCGATACTTGTTTATTCAGCAGGTGGTACTAAATATTTCACGTCCAATGCAGGCGCTAAGACAAAATGTCCTGGCTGTTTGAACAAATAATACCCAAATGCCACAACGCTTATTGGAAAAAATTATATTCCTAATAATCTTAGATGCTATAAGTGTTAATTATTAATGTTATCATCACTGTAAGAAATTAAGTAAATGAAATTGTTTTGTACTTTTTAAAGAAATGACAAATTCGATAATTGTTTTTTTAGCATGTGCTGCTGAATGTACCGCGTGCACTGGAGGTACCAGTGCAGAATGCTCTGCCTGCACGGCCGGATACTACCTAGATACCACGACGTGCACTGGTAAAAAAAATATTTCAAATACTATATTGATTACTACACGTGTTTCTTCTGCATA
The DNA here is from genome assembly GCA_020002185.1 of Paraescarpia echinospica. Taxonomy (NCBI): domain Eukaryota; kingdom Metazoa; phylum Annelida; class Polychaeta; order Sabellida; family Siboglinidae; genus Paraescarpia; species Paraescarpia echinospica. The sequence goes on from JAHLWY010000971.1 coordinate 26,862, forward strand.
TAGGTTGGGAAATAAAAACAATAACACCAAGCGAGTATGTGTAACCTTAGTGTTGAACTTGCAACCCTTGATAATCTGTCGACACTTGCGAAAACGTATCATCTGTTCTACGGCTACAGCCAACGATTGGTGATGATGACGATGATGGCGAAAGAAAATAGTGTACAAAGTAACCTATGTTCCAAGGTTCGAACAAAATGCCTGTATCTACACTAGTGTTTTTTTAACAGATGCTACTGAATATTTCACGTGGAATGCAGGTACTAAGACACAATGTCTTGTCTGTAAATATAGATACTACCTAAATGCCACAATGTGCATTGAAAACAAATCATACACCTATTTCTCTTTTGGATGCTATAACTGTTATTTATTAATATTATCATCAATGGAAGCAATTAAATAAATGAACTTGTTTGGCACATTTAAAATAAATTACAAACTCGATAATTGTTTTTCAGCATGTGCTACTGAATGTACTGCGTGCACTGGAGGTACCAGTGCAGAGTGCTCCGCCTGCACGACCGGATACTACCTAGATACCACGACATGCACTGGTAACAAAAATACTTATAATACTATTTTGGTTACTACACGTGTTTCTTCTGCATAATGGTTGGGAAATAAAAACAATAACACCAAGCGAGTATGTGTAACCTTAGTGTTGAACTTGCAACCCTTGATAATCTGTCAACACTTGCGAAAACGTATCATCTGTTCTACGGCTACAGCCAAAGATTGGTGATGATGACGATGATGGCGAAAGAAAATAGTGTACAATGTAACCTATTTTCCAAGGTTCGATCAAAATGCCTGTATCTACACTAGTGTTTTTTTAACAGATGCTACTGAATATTTCACATGGAATGCAGGTACTAAGACACAATGTCTTGGCTGTAAATATAGATACTACCTAAATGCCACGAAGTGCATTGAAAACAAATCATACACCTATTACTCTTTTGGAATTTATAATTGTTATTTATTAATATTATCATCAATGGAAGCAATGAACTAAATGAACTTGTTTGGCACATTTTAAAGAAATTACAAACTCGATCATTGTTTTTTTCAGCATGTGCTACTGAATGTTCCGCGTGCACTGGAGGTACCAGTGCAGAGTGCTCCGCCTGCACGGCTGGATACTACCTAGATACCACTACGTGCACTGGTAGAAAAAAAACTTCTAATACTATTTTGGTTTCTACACATTTTTCCTGTGCATATAGGTTGGGAAATGAAAACAACACAAAGCTTACATGTGTAACTTTGATGTTGAAGTGTCAGACGTGCCATGCATGATAATCTATGTACCCTATCGAAAACGACTGATCTGTTCTACTGCTCTGGCCAGCGATTGATGATAATGACGATGATGGCGAAAGAAAATAGTGTACAAAGTAACCTATTTTCCAAGGTTCGAACAAAATGCCTGTATGTGTGTTTTTAACAGATGCTACTGAATATTTCACGTGGAATGCAGGTACCTAAATACCACAATGTGCATTGAAAACAAATCATACACCTATTACTCTTTTGGATGCTATAACTGTTATTTATTAATATTATCGTCAATGGAAGCAATGAACTTGTTTGGCACATTTTAAAGAAATTACAAACTCGATAATTGTTTTTTTAGCATGTGCTACTGAATGTACCGCGTGCACTGGAGGTACCAGTGCAGAGTGCTCTGCCTGCACGGCCGGATACTACCTAGATACCACGACATGCACTGGTAACAAAAATACTTATAATACTATTTTGGTTACTACACGTGTTTCTTCTGCATAATGGTTGGGAAATAAAAACAATAACACCAAGCGAGTATGTGTAACCTTAGTGTTGAACTTGCAACCCTTGATAATCTGTCGACACTTGCGAAAACGTATCATCTGTTCTACGGCTACAGCCAACGATTGGTGATGATGACGATGATGGCGAAAGAAAATAGTGTACAAAGTAACTTTATATTCCAAGGTTCGAACAAAATGCCTGTATCTACACTAGTGTTTTTTTAACAGATGCTACTGAATATTTCACGTGGAATGCAGGTACTAAGACACAATGTCTTGTCTGTAAATATAGATACTACCTAAATGCCACAATGTGCATTGAAAACAAATCATACACCTATTTCTCTTTTGGATGCTATAACTGTTATTTATTAATATTATCATCAATGGAAGCAATTAAATAAATGAACTTGTTTGGCACATTTAAACTTAATTACAAACTCGATAATTGTTTTTTCAGCATGTGCTACTGAATGTACTGCGTGCACTGGAGGTACCAGTGCAGAGTGCTCCGCCTGCACGACCGGATACTACCTAGATACCACGACATGCACTGGTAACAAAAATACTTCTAATACTATTTTGTTACTACACATTTTTCCTCTGCATATAGGTTGGGAAATGACTGCTACACAAAGCCTATATGTGTAACTTTGATGTTGAAGTGTCCGAAGTGCCATGCTTGATAATCTATTGATCCTATCGAAAACGACTGATCTGTTCTACTACTCTGGCCAGCGAATGGTGATAATGATGATGTTGTTGAAAGGATGTAATATATAAATTAGCCTGTTTTTGTTTTTTCAGCAGTTGGTACTAAGTTTCACGTGCAATGCAGTCGCTAAGACACAATGTACTGGTTGTTTGGGCAGTTATTACCCAAATGACACGGTGCTTATTGAAAAAATCCTACTCCTACTACTCGTTTGGATGCTATAAGTATTAATTATTTATGTTATCAATGTAAGCAATTAACTAAATGAACTTGTTTTGCACTTTTTAAAGAAATGACAAATTTGATAATTGTTTTTTTAGCATGTGCTACTGAATGTACCGCGTGCACTGGAGGTACCAGTGCAGAGTGCTCTGCCTGCACGGCCGGATACTACCTAGATACCACGACGTGCACTGGTAAAAAAATACTTCAAATACTATATTGATTACTACACGTGTTTCTTCTGCATAATGGTTGGGAAATAAAAACAATAACACGAAGCGAGTATGTGTAACCTTAGTGTTGAACTTGCAACCCTTGATAATCTGTCGACACTTGCGAAAACGTATCTGTTCTACGGCTACAGCCAACGATTGGTGATGATGACGATGATGGCGAAAGAAAATAGTGTACAAAGTAACCTATATTCCAAGGTTCGAACAAAATGCCTGTATCTACACTAGTGTTTTTTTAACAGATGCTACTGAATATTTCACGTGGAACGCAGGTACTAAGACACAATGTCTTGTCTGTAAATATAGATACTACCTAAATGCCACAATGTGCATTGAAAACAAATCATACACCTATTTCTCTTTTGGATGCTATAACTGTTATTTATTAATATTATCATCAATGGAAGCAATTAAATAAATGAACTTGTTTGGCACATTTAAAATAAATTACAAACTCGATAATTGTTTTTTCAGCATGTGCTACTGAATGTACTGCGTGCACTGGAGGTACCAGTGCAGAGTGCTCCGCCTGCACGACCGGATACTACCTAGATACCACGACATGCACTGGTAACAAAAATACTTATAATACTATTTTGGTTACTACACGTGTTTCTTCTGCATAATGGTTGGGAAATAAAAACAATAACACCAAGCGAGTATGTGTAACCTTAGTGTTGAACTTGCAACCCTTGATAATTTGTCGACACTTGCGAAAACGTATCATCTGTTCTACGGCTACAGCCAAAGATTGGTGATGATGACGATGATGGCGAAAGAAAATAGTGTACAATGTAACCTATTTTCCAAGGTTCGAACAAAATGCCTGTATCTACACTAGTGTTTTTTTAACAGATGCTACTGAATATTTCACGTGGAATGCAGGTACTAAGACACAATGTCTTGTCTGTAAATATAGATACTACCTAAATGCCACAATGTGCATTGAAAACAAATCATACACCTATTTCTCTTTTGGATGCGATAACTGTTATTTATTAATATTATCATCAATGGAAGCAATTAAATAAATGAACTTGTTTGGCACATTTAAAATTAATTACAAACTCGATAATTGTTTTTTCAGCATGTGCTACTGAATGTACTGCGTGCACTGGAGGTACCAGTGCAGAGTGCTCCGCCTGCACGACCGGATACTACCTAGATACCACGACATGCACTGGTAACAAAAATACTTCTAATACTATTTTGTTACTACACATTTTTCCTCTGCATATAGGTTGGGAAATGACTGCTACACAAAGCCTATATGTGTAACTTTGATGTTGAAGTGTCCGAAGTGCCATGCTTGATAATCTATTGACCCTATCGAAAACGACTGATCTGTTCTACTACTCTGGCCAGCGAATGGTGATAATGATGATGTTGTTGAAAGGATGTAATATATAAATTAGCCTGTTTTTGTTTTTTCAGCAGTTGGTACTAAGTTTCACGTGCAATGCAGTCGCTAAGACACAATGTACTGGTTGTTTGGGCAGTTTTTACCCAAATGACACAGTGCTTATTGAAAAAATCCTACTCCTACTACTCGTTTGGATGCTATAAGTATTAATTATTTATGTTATCAATGTAAGCAATTAACTAAATGAACTTGTTTTGCACTTTTTAAAGAAATGACAAATTTGATAATTGTTTTTTAGCATGTGCTACTGAATGTACCGCGTGCACTGGAGGTACCAGTGCAGAGTGCTCTGCCTGCACGGCCGGATACTACCTAGATACCACGACGTGCACTGGTAAAAAATACTTCAAATACTATATTGATTACTACACGTGTTTCTTCTGCATAATGGTTGGGAAATAAAAACAATAACACCAAGCGAGTATGTGTAACCTTAGTGTTGAAATTGCAACCCTTGATAATCTGTCGACACTTGCGAAAACGTATCATCTGTTCTACGGCTACAGCCAACGATTGGTGATGATGACGATGATGGCGAAAGAAAATAGTGTACAAAGTAACCTATATTCCAAGGTTCGAACAAAATGCCTGTATCTACACTAGTGTTTTTTTAACAGATGCTACTGAATATTTCACGTGGAATGCATGTACTAAGACACAATGTCTTGTCTGTAAATATAGATACTACCTAAATGCCACAATGTGCATTGAAAACAAATCATACACCTATTTCTCTTTTGGATGCTATAACTGTTATTTATTAATATTATCATCAATGGAAGCAATTAAATAAATGAACTTGTTTGGCACATTTAAAATAAATTACAAACTCGATAATTGTTTTTCAGCATGTGCTACTGAATGTACTGCGTGCACTGGAGGTACCAGTGCAGAGTGCTCTGCCTGCACGACCGGATACTACCTAGATACCACGACATGCACTGGTAACAAAAATACTTATAATACTATTTTGGTTACTACACGTGTTTCTTCTGCATAATGGTTGGGAAATAAAAACAATAACACCAAGCGAGTATGTGTAACCTTAGTGTTGAACTTGCAACACTTGATAATCTGTCAACACTTGCGAAAACGTATCATCTGTTCTACGGCTACAGCCAAAGATTGGTGATGATGACGATGATGGCGAAAGAAAATAGTGTACAATGTAACCTATTTTCCAAGGTTCGAACAAAATGCCTGTATCTATACTAGTGTTTTTTTAACAGATGCTACTGAATATTTCACGTGGAATGCAGGTACTAAGACACAATGTCTTGGCTTGAAATATAGATACTACCTAAATGCCACAAAGTGCATTGAAAACAAATCATACACCTATTACTCTTTTGGATGCTATAACTTATTTATTAATATTATCATCAATGGAAGCAATGAACTAAATGAACTTGTTTGGCACATTTTAAAGAAATTACAAACTCGATCATTGTTTTTTTCAGCATGTGCTACTGAATGTACCGCGTGCACTGGAGGTACCAGTGCAGAGTGCTCTGCCTGCACGGCCGGATACTACCTAGATACCACGACGTGCACTGGTAAAAAAATACTTCAAATACTATACTGATTACTACACGTGTTTCTTCTGCATAATGGTTGGGAAATAAAAACAATAACACCAAGCGAGTATGTGTAACCTTAGTGTTGAACTTGCAACCCTTGATAATCTGTCGACACTTGCGAAAACGTATCATCTGTTCTACGGCTACAGCCAACGATTGGTGATGATGACGATGATGGCGAAAGAAAATAGTGTACAAAGTAACTTTATTTTCCAAGGTTCGAACAAAATGCCTGTATCTACACTAGTGTTTTTTTAACAGATGCTACTGAATATTTCACGTGGAATGCAGGTACTAAGACACAATGTCTTGTCTGTAAATATAGATACTACCTAAATGCCACAATGGCATTGAAAACAAATCATACACCTATTTCTCTTTTGGATGCTATAACTGTTATTTATTAATATTATCATCAATGGAAGCAATTAAATAAATGAACTTGTTTGGCACATTAAAATAAATTACAAACTCGATAATTGTTTTTTCAGCATGTGCTACTGAATGTACTGCATGCACTGGAGGTACCAGTGCAGAGTGCTCTGCCTGCACGACCGGATACTACCTAGATACCACGACGTGCACTGGTAACAAAAATACTTCTAATACTATATTGATTACTACACGTGTTTCTTCTGCATATAGGTTGGGAAATAAAAACAATAACACCAAGCGAGTTTGTGTAACCTTAGTGTTGAACTTGCAACCCTTGATAATCTGTCAACACTTGCGAAAACGTATCATCTGTTCTACGGCTACAGCCAAAGATTGGTGATGATGACGATGATGGCGAAAGAAAATAGTGTACAATGTAACCTATTTTCCAAGGTTTGAACAAAATGCCTGTATCTACACTAGTGTTTTTTTAACAGATGCTACTGAATATTTCACGTGGAATGCAGGTACTAAGACACAATGTCTTGGCTGTAAATATAGATACTACCTAAATGCCACAAAGTGCATTGAAAACAAATCATACACCTATCACTCTTTTGGATGCTATAATTGTTATTTATTAATATTATCATCAATGGAAGCAATGAACTAAATGAACTTGTTTGGCACATTTTAAAGAAATTACAAACTCGATCATTGTTTTTTTCAGCATGTGCTACTGAATGTACCGCGTGCACTGGAGATACCAGTGCAGAGTGCTCCGCCTGCACGGCTGGATACTACCTAGATACCACTACGTGCACTGGTAAAAAAAAAACTTCTAATACTAT
>JAHLWY010000972.1:0-34045 GCA_020002185.1 Paraescarpia echinospica
CAACAGAGAATGGACACAGCAACACTGTCCATGATCGTCAACCAATAAGAGTATCAACACATATGCAGGGTTCACAATACTTAACCACACAGAGTAACAACACATCCATAAAGTCTATGATGTTCGACCAAACAGAGTATATATATAAACACATCATCCTTGATCATCAAACACAGGGTATCAAGACATCAACTGTGTTCATCACCTTCAACGAAACGGAGTATCAATACATCTGCTGTGTTCACAATACTAAACCACACAGAGTATCAACACATTGCCAATGCCCATGATCCTCGATCACACAGAGTATCAATACATCTACAGGGTTCACAATTCGAAACCACACAAAGTGTCAACACAACCAAAATGTACATGATCCTCAGTCAACAGTGTCAACACATCCACATTATCCATGAACATCAACCACACAGTGTCCAACACATTCACACTGTCCATGATCTTCAAACACACAGAACATCAATACATCTATAGTATTCACAATAGTAAACCACCCGGAGTATCAACACATCCATGGAGTCTATGATTTTCAACCACACAGAGTATCAATACATCCACAGCATCCTTGATCATCAACTACAGAATATGAACCCATCAACAGTGTCCATGATCTTCAACCACACAGAGTATAAACAACTCCACACTGTGCTTGTTCCTCAACTATACAATGTCAACACATACAATCTCTGCGAACCTCAACCAGCACATCCACAGTGTCCATGATCATGAACCACACAGTGTAAACACCTCCTTAGAATCCAAAATCTTCAATGACACAGTGTCAACACAACCGCACTCTCCATGTTCATCAACTGTGTCAACAAAATCAATCTGCATGATCCTCAACCAGACAGGGTATTAACACATCCATAGTGTCCACGATAATCAACCACACGGAGTACCTACATAACCACAGTGTCCTTCGTGATTAACCACAGTGAGTACCTACACATCGAAGTGTCCTTGACCCTCAACTATACAGTTTTCATCACATCCGCCGTGTCCTTGATCATCAATCACGCAGAATATCAATACATCCTTGATCCTCTATTCCACAGTTGCCAACATATCTGCAATGTTCTTGATCATCAATCGCACAGTATTCATAACATCCGCAGTGTTATTGATCATCAACCAGATATTGTGCTATGCATCCACATTATCCACGATCATCAACCAGTCAGGGTACCAACACATTCACAGTTTCACTGTTTCTCAACTACACAGTGTCAACACATCCATTCTTCATAATCCTTAACGACACATAGTATCTATCAGTATATCCACAATGTCCAAGATCATCAACCAGGCAGAGTATCAACACATCACAATATTAAACCATACAGAGTATCAATACATCTACATCCACCCTGTCCATGATCTCCAATCGCACAGAGTATAAATACATCTGAAGTTTTTACAATAATACACCACACAGAGTACCAACACGTACACAGAGTCCATGATCCTCAACCACAGTGACAACACATCCATAGTGTACATGATCCTCAGTCAACAGTGTCCAACACATCCACAGTATCCATGATTATCACAGAGTGTTCAACACATTTACACTGTCCATGGTCTTTAACCACACAGAATATCAATACATCTGCAGTTTTCACAATACTAAACCACGCAGAGTATCAACACATCAATAGAGACTATGATTTTCAACCACACAGAGTATCAATACATCCACAGCATCCTTGATCATCAACTTACAGTGTATGAACTCATCAACAATGTCCATGATCTTCAACCACACAAAGTATAAACAACTCCACAGTGTGCTTGTTCCTCATCCATACAATGTCAACACATCCAATCTCTGCGATCCTCAACCACCACATCCACAATGTCAGAGTCCTTGAATATTAATTACACAGTGTCCAAACACACCCACAATGTCCATGGGTTTCAACCACACAGAGTACCTACACATCCTCAGTGTCCTTGGTCATTAACCACGCAGAGTACCTACACATCCACATTGTCCCTGAAACTCAACCACACAGTGTCCAACACTTCCGCAGTGTCCTTGATCATCAATCACACAGTGTTCATCACATCCGCCGTGTCCTTGTTCATCAAACACACAGAGTACTAACACATCCACAGTATCCTTGATCCTCAACTACACCGTGTCAGCACATCCAGTATCCATGATCCTCAATCAGACAAGGTATTAACGCATCCATCAACCACACAGTGTACATACATCCACAATGCACATGGTCATCAACCACACAGAGTACCTACATATACACAGTGTCCTTCGTGATTAACTACACCGAGTACCTTCACATCGACAATATCCTTGACCCTCAACCACACAGTTTTCATCACTTCCGCCGTGTCCTTGATCATCAATCGCACAGGATTCGTCACATCCGCAGTCTTTTTGATCACCAACCACCCAGCGTGTCCAACACCAACACATCTACAGTGTTTACAATACTAAACCTCACAGTGGCATCACCACCCCAGTTTCCACGTTCCGGAATCACACAATCTTAACATATACACAGCGTCATTGATCATCAACCACAGCATATCGACACATCCCCACTGTCCATGATCTTCAATCACACAGTGTATAAATACATCTGGAGATGTAACAATAATACACCACAAAGAGTACCAATACATACACAGTGTCCATGATCGTGATACACACAGTGTAAACACATACTTAGAATCCAAGATCTTCATTGAAACAGGCTGTCAACACAACTGAAATATCCATGATCATCAACTACACAGTGCCCAACACATCCGCAGTGTTTATTATCCTCAACCATACAGAGTATAAGCATTTTTAGATCATCAATCACACAGTGTGCATAATATCCGCAGTGTCCTTGATTATCAACAACACAGTGTCCCTCAACCGCAGGAAGTACAAATACATCCACAATGTCCATGGTAATCAGTCACTCAGGGTGTGTACACATCCACAGTGTCCTTGAATATTAACCACACAGTGTCCAAACACATCCACAATGTCCATGGTCATCAACTACACAGTGTCCAGCACAACCGCATTGTCGTAGATCATCAATCAAACAGTGTTCATCACATTCGCCGTGTCTTTGTTTATCAACCACACAGAGTACCAACACATTCACACTCAATCAGACAGGATATTAACACATCCATAGTGTCCACGATAATCAACGACACAGTGTACAGACACATCCACTATGTCCATGGTCATCAACCACACAGAGTACCTACATATCCACGGTGTCCTTCTTGATTAACCGCAGTGAGTACCTATACATCGAAGTACCTTGACCCTCAACAACACAGTTTTCATCATATCCGCCTTGTCCTTGATCATCGATCATTCAGAATATCAAAACATCCACGGTGTCCTTGATCCTCTACTGGTACAGTATGAGAATCTAGCAGAGCCTGGAATATGGTAGTAAAAATTCTCTCCGGCTGAGCCGCACATGTCTTTAAGACTTTGTTTTTCATTCTATCAAGGCCTGAAGTTGTGTGTGCGTTCAATCTGGAAAGTTTTCACAACCTCATCCTCAGAGAGTTCAATGTTTTCTGGTACAACAGTCTGACACAGAGATGTACATTGACCACGAAAATCATTAACATCAAACCGAGCATAAAAACGGTTAAGTTCATTTGCTGCAGTAACAGAATCACCAGTATGGCACACAGGCTGCTTGAATTGTTGCTTACCCATCATAGTTTTGAGTCCATTCCATGCATCCTTAGCATTACCAGTCCTAAATTTTCCCTCAACTTTGTTCTTAAATTCAAGTTTAGCAATCCTGGCAAATCTTCTAAATTCCTTTTCTTTCTCACGATATTCATTCTTCTTTCCCTGCAGAAATGCAAGTTTCTTTTGATTCAGGTGCACTTTAAGGTCGGTCGTTATCCAGGGCTTGTTTTGTTCAGGTACAAGCGCACAGTCCTGGTATTGATAACTGACTCTTCACAGAATTTGACATAAGACGACATAGTGTCCCTAAGTTCAGAGGGGTCAGAGCAGCTGTCATAAAAACATCCCACTCTGTTCCTTCAAAACAACCACATAACTCCTCCATGCTTCAGGTGTCCAGAGTTGAGAAACACGAGTTCTAGGTTTTTTTGTCTTCAAATTGTGTCTGTACTTCGGCAACAAATGCACAGCGTTATGATTAGAGCGGCAAAGTGGTGTACAGAGTACAAACACATCCACAGTATCCTTGATCCTCATCTACACTTTCAACACATCCAGTCTCCATGATCATCAACCAGACTTGGTACTAACACACCCATAATATCCATAATCCTCAAAAATAGACAATAGAAATACATCTTTTGTGTTCAGAATACTAAACCACACAGAGTATCAATATATCAAAAGTGTCCTTGATCATCAACCACACAGCGTGTCTAACACAAACACATCTGCAGTGTTTACAATACTAAAACACACAGTGTCAACACCCCCCAGTTTCCATGTTCCGGAATCACACAATCTCAACATATACACAGCAACATTGATTAAGAGTATCGACACATCCACCCTGTCCATGATCTTCAATCACACAGAGTATAAATACATCTGGAGTTTTCACAATAATACACAACACAGAGTACCAACACATACACAGTGTCCATGATTCTCAACCACAGTGACAACACATCCACAGTGTACATGATCCTCAGTCAAGAGTGTCCAACACATCCATAGTATCCATGATCATCAAGTATACAGAGTGTCCAACACATTTACACTGTCCATGTTCTTCAAAGTACATAATATCAATACATCTGCAGTTTACACAATACTAAACCACACAGAGTATCAACACCTCAATAGAGTCTATGATTTTCAACCACACAGAGGATCAATACATCCACAGCATCCTTGATCATCAACTACAGGGTATGAACTCATCAACAATGTCCATGATCTTCAACCACACAAAGAATAAACAACTCCACAGTGTTCTTGTTCCTCAACCATAAAATGTAAACACATCCAATCTCTGCGATCCTCAACCACCACATCCACAATGTCCATGATCGTAAACACATCCATAGAATCCATGATCTTCAATGACGCAAAGTGTCAACAAATCCGCAGTATCCATGATCATCAACTACACAGTGCCAAACACATACACAGTGTTTATAATACTCAACCATACCGAGTATAAACATTTCCGCAGTGTCTTCGATCATCAATCACACGGTGTACATCACAACAGCAGTATCCTTCGTCATCAACAAAAGTGTCCCTCAACTAAAGGGAGTATAAATACATCCACAATGTCCATGGTAATCAGTCACTCACGGTATGTACACACGCACAGAGTCCTTGAATATTAATTACACAGTGTCCAAACACACCCACAATGTCCATGGGTTACAACCACACATAGTACCTACACATCCTCAGTGTCCTTGGTCATTAACCACGCAGAGTACCTACACATCCACAGTGTCCCTGATCCTCAACCACACAGTGTTCAACACATCCACAATGTCCATGGTAATCAACCACACAGTGTTCACATCACATACGCCGTGTCATTCGCGATTACCCACACTGTGTACCTACACATCGACAGAATCCTTGACCCTCAACCACACAGTTTACATCACATCTGCTGTGTTCTTGATCATCAACCACACAGAGAATCAACATATCCACATTGTCCATAATCATCAACCACATAGAGTATAAAAAAAACTCCACAGTGTGCTCGTTCCTGAACCATAAAATGTAAACACATCCAATCTCTGCAATCCTCAACCACCACATCCACAGTGTCCATGATATCCAATCACACAGAGTATAAATACATCTGGAGTTTTTGCAATAATACACCACACAGAGTACCAACATGTACACAGAGTCCATGATCCACAACCACAGTGACAACACATCCATAGTGTACATGATTCTCAGTCAACAGTGTCCAACACATCCACAGTATCCATGATCATCAAGTACACAGAAAGTACAACACATTTACACTGTCCATGATCTTTAACCACACAGAATATCAATACATCTGCAGTTTTCACAATACTAAACCAGGCAGAGTATCAACACCTCAATAGAGTCTATGATTTTCAACCACACAGAGTATCAATTCATCCACAGCATCCTTGATCATCAACTTACAGTGTATGAACTCATCAACAATGTCCATGATCTTCAACCACACAAAGTATAAACAACTCCACAGTGTGCTTGTTCCTCAACCATATACAATGTCAACCCATCCAATCTCTGCGATCCTCAACCACCACATCCACAATATCCATGATCGTAAACACATCCTTAGAATCCAAGATCTTCAATGATGCAGATAGTCAACAAATCCGCAGTATCCATGATCATCAACTACACAGTGCTAAACATATACACAGTGTTTATAATCCTCAACCATACCGAGTATAAACATTTCCGTAGTGTCTTCGATTATCAACCACACAGTGTACATCACAACAGCAGTATCCTTCGTCATCAACAACAGTGTCCCTCAACTGAAGGGAGTATAAATACATCCACAATGTCCATGGTAATCAGTCACTCACGGTATGTACACACGCACAGAGTCCTTGAATATTAATTACACAGTGTCCAAACACACCCACAATGTCCATGGGTTTCAACCACACATAGTACCTACACATCCTCAGTGTCCTTGATCATTAACCACGCAGAGTACCTACACATCCACAGTGTTTCTGATCCTCAACCACACAGTGTTCAACACATCCACAATGTCCATGGCCATCAACCACACAATGTTCACATCACATACGCCGTGTCATTCGCAATTACCCAAACTGAGTACCTACACATCGACAGTATACTTGACCCTCAACCACACAGTTTACATCACATCTGCCGTGTCCTTAATCATCAACCACACGGAGAATCAACATATCCATAATGTCTATAATCGTCAACCACATAGAGTATAAACAAATCCACAGTGTGCTTTTTCCTCAACCATATAGTGTCAATACATCCAGTCACTATGATCCTCAGACATTCATCCACACATCCACAAAATCCATGGTCATGAACCACACAGAGTATATACATGTCCACAGCGCCTTTGGTCATTAACCACACAGTGTCATAGATTATGAAGCACACAGGGTATCAACACATCCACCGTATCCTTGATCTTCAACCATACAGTGTACTTCACTCCGCAATGACCTTGATCATGAATCACACAATGTTCATCATATCCGCATTGTCCATGGTCATCAAACAGACAGAGTTCCAATACATCCACAATGTCCTTGATCCTCAACTACACAGTGTCACCACTTCCAGTCTCCACGATCCTCAACCAGACAGAGTATTAACACATCCATAGTTTTCTTCATCTTCAACCACACAGTGTCCAAAACATAAGCAGTGTCTTTGGTTATCAATTACACAGTGCAGATAACATCTGCTGTGTCCATGATCATCAACCTGACACACTATCCCCACATCCACAGTTACCTTGATCCTCAATTACACAGCGTCAAGACACCCACTCTCTGTTATCCTCAATCAGACAGAGTATTAACTCATCCATAGTGTCTACGATCTTATACAACAGAGTGTCCATACATCCACAGCATTCGCATCAACAACAGAGAATGGACACAGCAACACTGTCCATGATCGTCAACCAATAAGAATATCAACACATATGCAGGGTTCACAATACTTAACCACACAGAGTAACAACACATCCATAAAGTCTATGATTTTCGACCAAACAGAGTATATATATATAAACACATCATCCTTGATCATCAAACACAGGGTATCAAGACATCAACTGTGTCCATCACCTTCAACGAAACGGAGTATCAATACATCTGCTGTGTTCACAATACTAAACCACACAGAGTATCAACACATTGCCAATGCCAATGATCCTCGATCGCACAGAGTATCAATACATCTACAGGGTTCACAATTCGAAACCACACAAAGTGTCAACACAACCAAAATGTACATGATCCTTAGTCAACAGTGTCAACACATCCACATTATCCATGAACATCAACCACACAGTGTCCAACACATTCACACTGTGCATGATCTTCAAACACAGAACATCAATACATCTATAGTATTCACAATAGTAAACCACGCAGAGTATCAACACATCCATGGAGTCTATGATTTTCAACCACACAGTATCAATACATCCACAGCATCCTTGATCATCAACTACAGAATATGAACCCATCAACAGTGTCCATGATCTTCAACCACACAGAGTATAAACAACTCCACACTGTGCTTGTTCCTCAACTATACAATGTCAACCCATACAATCTCTGCGAACCTCAACCAGCACATCCACAGTGTCCATGATCATGAACCACACAGTGTAAACACCTCCTTAGAATCCAAAATATTCAATGACACAGTGTCAACACAACCGCACTCTCCATGTTCATCAACTGTGTCAACAAAACCAATCTGCATGATCCTCAACCAGACAGGGTATTAACACATCCATAGTGTCCACGATAATCAACCACACGGAGTACCTACAAAACCACAGTGTCCTTCGTGATTAACCACAGTGAGTACCTACACATCGAAGTGTCCTTGACCCTCAACTAGACAGTTTTCATCACATACGCCGTGTCCTTGATCATCAATCACGCAGAATATTAATACATCCTTGATCCTCTATTCCACAGTTGCCAACATATCTGCAATGTTCTTGATCATCAATAACACAGTATTCATAACATCCGCAGTGTTATTGATCATCAACCAGATATTGTGCTATGCATCCACATTATCCACGATCATCAACCAGTCAGCGTACCAACACATTCACAGTGTTACTGTTTCTCAACTACACAGTGTCAACACATCCAGTCTTCATAATCCTTAACGACACATAGTATCTATCAGTATATCCACAATGTCCAAGATCATCAACCAGGCAGAGTATCAACACATCACAATATTAAACCATACAGAGTATCAATACATCTACATCCACCCTGTCCATGATCTCCAATCACACAGAGTATAAATACATCTGAAGTTTTTTACAATAATACACCACACAGACTACCAACACATACACACAGTCCATGATCCTCAACCACAGTGACAACGCATCCATAGTGTACATGATCCTCAGTCAACAGTGTCCAACACATCCACAGTATCCATGATTATCAAGTACACAGAGTGTTCAACACATTTACACTGTCCATGGTCTATAACCACACAGAATATCAATACATCTGCAGTTTTCACAATACTAAACCACGCAGAGTATCAACACCTCAATAGAGTCTATGATTTTCAACCACACAGAGTATCAATACATCCACAGCATCCTTGATCATCAACTTACAGTGTATGAACTCATCAACAATGTCCATGATCTTCAACCACACAAAGTGTAAACAACTCCACAGTGTGCTTGTTCCTCAACCATACAATGTCAACACATCCAATCTCTGCGATCCTCAACCCACACATCCACAATGTCAGAGTCCTTGAATATTAATTACACAGTGTCCAAACACACCCACAATGTCCATGGGTTTCAACCACACAGAGTACCTACACATCCTCAGTGTCCTTGGTCATTAACCACGCAGAGTACCTACACATCCACAGTGTCCCTGATCCTCAACCACAGTGTTCAACACATCCACAATGTCCATGGTAATCAACCACACAGTGTTCACATCACATACGCCGTGTCATTCGCGATTACCCACACTGTGTACCTACACATCGACAGAATCCTTGACCCTCAACCACACAGTTTACATCACATCTGCTGTGTCCTTGATCATCAACCACACAGAGAATCAACATATCCATAGTGTCCATAATCGTCAACCACATAGAGTATAAACAACTCCACAGTGTGCTCGTTCCTCAAACATAAAATGTAAACACATCCAATCTCTGCAATCCTCAACCACCACATCCACAGTGTCCATGATATCCAATCACACAGAGTATAAATACATCTGGAGTTTTTGCAATAATACACCACACAGAGTACCAACATGTACACAGAGTCCATGATCCACAACCACAGTGACAACACATCCATAGTGTACATGATTCTCAGTCAACAGTGTCCAACACATCCACAGTATCCATGATCATCAAGTACACAGAAAGTACAACACATTTACACTGTCCATGATCTTTAACCACACAGAATATCAATACATCTGCAGTTTTCACAATACTAAACCACGCAGAGTATCAACACCTCAATAGAGTCTATGATTTTCAACCACACAGAGTATCAATTCATCCACAGCATCCTTGATCATCAACTTACAGTGTATGAACTCATCAACAATGTCCATGATCTTCAACCACACAAAGTATAAACAACTCCACAGTGTGCTTGTTCCTCAACCATATACAATGTCAACCCATCCAATCTCTGCGATCCTCAACCACCACATCCACAATATCCATGATCGTAAACACATCCTTAGAATCCAAGATCTTCAATGACGCAGATAGTCAACAAATCCGCAGTATCCATGATCATCAACTACACAGTGCTAAACATATACACAGTGTTTATAATCCTCAACCATACCGAGTATAAACATTTCCGTAGTGTCTTCGATTATCAACCACACAGTGTACATCACAACAGCAGTATCCTTCGTCATCAACAACAGTGTCCCTCAACTGAAGGGAGTATAAATACATCCACAATGTCCATGGTAATCAGTCACTCACGGTATGTACACACGCACAGAGTCCTTGAATATTAATTACACAGTGTCCAAACACACCCACAATGTCCATGGGTTTCAACCACACATAGTACCTACACATCCTCAGTGTCCTTGATCATTAACCACGCAGAGTACCTACACATCCACAGTGTTTCTGATCCTCAACCACACAGTGTTCAACACATCCACAATGTCCATGGCCATCAACCACACAATGTTCACATCACATACGCCGTGTCATTCGCAATTACCCAAACTGAGTACCTACACATCGACAGTATACTTGACCCTCAACCACACAGTTTACATCACATCTGCCGTGTCCTTAATCATCAACCACACGGAGAATCAACATATCCATAATGTCTATAATTGTCAACCACATAGAGTATAAACAAATCCACAGTGTGCTTTTTCCTCAACCATATAGTGTCAATACATCCAGTCACTATGATCCTCAGACATTCATCCACACATCCACAAAATCCATGGTCATGAACCACACAGAGTATATACATGTCCACAGCGCCTTTGGTCATTAACCACACAGTGTCATAGATTATGAAGCACACAGGGTATCAACACATCCACCGTATCCTTGATCTTCAACCATACAGTGTACTTCACTCCGCAATGACCTTGATCATGAATCACACAATGTTCATCATATCCGCATTGTCCATGGTCATCAAACAGACAGAGTTCCAATACATCCACAATGTCCTTGATCCTCAACTACACAGTGTCACCACTTCCAGTCTCCACGATCCTCAACCAGACAGAGTATTAACACATCCATAGTTTTCTTCATCTTCAACCACACAGTGTCCAAAACATAAGCAGTGTCTTTGGTTATCAATTACACAGTGCAGATAACATCTGCTGTGTCCATGATCATCAACCTGACACACTATCCCCACATCCACAGTTACCTTGATCCTCAATTACACAGCGTCAAGACACCCACTCTCTGTTATCCTCAATCAGACAGAGTATTAACTCATCCATAGTGTCTACGATCTTATACAACAGAGTGTCCATACATCCACAGCATTCGCACCAACAACAGAGAATGGACACAGCAACACTGTCCATGATCGTCAACCAATAAGAGTATCAACACATATGCAGGGTTCACAATACTTAACCACACAGAGTAACAACACATCCATAAAGTCTATGATTTTCGACCAAACAGAGTATATATATAAACACATCATCCTTGATCATCAAACACAGGGTATCAAGACATCAACTGTGTCCATCACCTTCAACGAAACGGAGTATCAATACATCTGCTGTGTTCACAATACTAAACCACACAGAGTATCAACACATTGCCAATGCCAATGATCCTCGATCGCACAGAGTATCAATACATCTACAGGGTTCACAATTCGAAACCACACAAAGTGTCAACACAACCAAAATGTACATGATCCTTAGTCAACAGTGTCAACACATCCACATTATCCATGAACATCAACCACACAGTGTCCAACACATTCACACTGTGCATGATCTTCAAACACAGAACATCAATACATCTATAGTATTCACAATAGTAAACCACGCAGAGTATCAACACATCCATGGAGTCTATGATTTTCAACCACACAGTATCAATACATCCACAGCATCCTTGATCATCAACTACAGAATATGAACCCATCAACAGTGTCCATGATCTTCAACCACACAGAGTATAAACAACTCCACACTGTGCTTGTTCCTCAACTATACAATGTCAACCCATACAATCTCTGCGAACCTCAACCAGCACATCCACAGTGTCCATGATCATGAACCACACAGTGTAAACACCTCCTTAGAATCCAAAATATTCAATGACACAGTGTCAACACAACCGCACTCTCCATGTTCATCAACTGTGTCAACAAAACCAATCTGCATGATCCTCAACCAGACAGGGTATTAACACATCCATAGTGTCCACGATAATCAACCACACGGAGTACCTACAAAACCACAGTGTCCTTCGTGATTAACCACAGTGAGTACCTACACATCGAAGTGTCCTTGACCCTCAACTAGACAGTTTTCATCACATACGCCGTGTCCTTGATCATCAATCACGCAGAATATTAATACATCCTTGATCCTCTATTCCACAGTTGCCAACATATCTGCAATGTTCTTGATCATCAATAACACAGTATTCATAACATCCGCAGTGTTATTGATCATCAACCAGATATTGTGCTATGCATCCACATTATCCACGATCATCAACCAGTCAGCGTACCAACACATTCACAGTGTTACTGTTTCTCAACTACACAGTGTCAACACATCCAGTCTTCATAATCCTTAACGACACATAGTATCTATCAGTATATCCACAATGTCCAAGATCATCAACCAGGCAGAGTATCAACACATCACAATATTAAACCATACAGAGTATCAATACATCTACATCCACCCTGTCCATGATCTCCAATCACACAGAGTATAAATACATCTGAAGTTTTTTACAATAATACACCACACAGACTACCAACACATACACACAGTCCATGATCCTCAACCACAGTGACAACGCATCCATAGTGTACATGATCCTCAGTCAACAGTGTCCAACACATCCACAGTATCCATGATTATCAAGTACACAGAGTGTTCAACACATTTACACTGTCCATGGTCTATAACCACACAGAATATCAATACATCTGCAGTTTTCACAATACTAAACCACGCAGAGTATCAACACCTCAATAGAGTCTATGATTTTCAACCACACAGAGTATCAATACATCCACAGCATCCTTGATCATCAACTTACAGTGTATGAACTCATCAACAATGTCCATGATCTTCAACCACACAAAGTGTAAACAACTCCACAGTGTGCTTGTTCCTCAACCATACAATGTCAACACATCCAATCTCTGCGATCCTCAACCCACACATCCACAATGTCAGAGTCCTTGAATATTAATTACACAGTGTCCAAACACACCCACAATGTCCATGGGTTTCAACCACACAGAGTACCTACACATCCTCAGTGTCCTTGGTCATTAACCACGCAGAGTACCTACACATCCACAGTGTCCCTGATCCTCAACCACAGTGTTCAACACATCCACAATGTCCATGGTAATCAACCACACAGTGTTCACATCACATACGCCGTGTCATTCGCGATTACCCACACTGTGTACCTACACATCGACAGAATCCTTGACCCTCAACCACACAGTTTACATCACATCTGCTGTGTCCTTGATCATCAACCACACAGAGAATCAACATATCCATAGTGTCCATAATCGTCAACCACATAGAGTATAAACAACTCCACAGTGTGCTCGTTCCTCAAACATAAAATGTAAACACATCCAATCTCTGCAATCCTCAACCACCACATCCACAGTGTCCATGATATCCAATCACACAGAGTATAAATACATCTGGAGTTTTTGCAATAATACACCACACAGAGTACCAACATGTACACAGAGTCCATGATCCACAACCACAGTGACAACACATCCATAGTGTACATGATTCTCAGTCAACAGTGTCCAACACATCCACAGTATCCATGATCATCAAGTACACAGAAAGTACAACACATTTACACTGTCCATGATCTTTAACCACACAGAATATCAATACATCTGCAGTTTTCACAATACTAAACCACGCAGAGTATCAACACCTCAATAGAGTCTATGATTTTCAACCACACAGAGTATCAATTCATCCACAGCATCCTTGATCATCAACTTACAGTGTATGAACTCATCAACAATGTCCATGATCTTCAACCACACAAAGTATAAACAACTCCACAGTGTGCTTGTTCCTCAACCATATACAATGTCAACCCATCCAATCTCTGCGATCCTCAACCACCACATCCACAATATCCATGATCGTAAACACATCCTTAGAATCCAAGATCTTCAATGACGCAGATAGTCAACAAATCCGCAGTATCCATGATCATCAACTACACAGTGCTAAACATATACACAGTGTTTATAATCCTCAACCATACCGAGTATAAACATTTCCGTAGTGTCTTCGATTATCAACCACACAGTGTACATCACAACAGCAGTATCCTTCGTCATCAACAACAGTGTCCCTCAACTGAAGGGAGTATAAATACATCCACAATGTCCATGGTAATCAGTCACTCACGGTATGTACACACGCACAGAGTCCTTGAATATTAATTACACAGTGTCCAAACACACCCACAATGTCCATGGGTTTCAACCACACATAGTACCTACACATCCTCAGTGTCCTTGATCATTAACCACGCAGAGTACCTACACATCCACAGTGTTTCTGATCCTCAACCACACAGTGTTCAACACATCCACAATGTCCATGGCCATCAACCACACAATGTTCACATCACATACGCCGTGTCATTCGCAATTACCCAAACTGAGTACCTACACATCGACAGTATACTTGACCCTCAACCACACAGTTTACATCACATCTGCCGTGTCCTTAATCATCAACCACACGGAGAATCAACATATCCATAATGTCTATAATTGTCAACCACATAGAGTATAAACAAATCCACAGTGTGCTTTTTCCTCAACCATATAGTGTCAATACATCCAGTCACTATGATCCTCAGACATTCATCCACACATCCACAAAATCCATGGTCATGAACCACACAGAGTATATACATGTCCACAGCGCCTTTGGTCATTAACCACACAGTGTCATAGATTATGAAGCACACATGGTATCAACACATCCACCGTATCCTTGATCTTCAACCATACAGTGTACTTCACTCCGCAATGACCTTGATCATGAATCACACAATGTTCATCATATCCGCATTGTCCATGGTCATCAAACAGACAGAGTTCCAATACATCCACAATGTCCTTGATCCTCAACTACACAGTGTCACCACTTCCAGTCTCCACGATCCTCAACCAGACAGAGTATTAACACATCCATAGTTTTCTTCATCTTCAACCACACAGTGTCCAAAACATAAGCAGTGTCTTTGGTTATCAATTACACAGTGCAGATAACATCTGCTGTGTCCATGATCATCAACCTGACACACTATCCCCACATCCACAGTTACCTTGATCCTCAATTACACAGCGTCAAGACACCCACTCTCTGTTATCCTCAATCAGACAGAGTATTAACTCATCCATAGTGTCTACGATCTTATACAACAGAGTGTCCATACATCCACAGCATTCGCACCAACAACAGAGAATGGACACAGCAACACTGTCCATGATCGTCAACCAATAAGAGTATCAACACATATGCAGGGTTCACAATACTTAACCACACAGAGTAACAACACATCCATAAAGTCTATGATTTTCGACCAAATAGAGTATATATATAAACACATCATCCTTGATCATCAAACACAGGGTATCAAGACATCAACTGTGTCCATCACCTTCAACGAAACGGAGTATCAATACATCTGCTGTGTTCACAATACTAAACCACACAGAGTATCAACACATTGCCAATGCCAATGATCCTCGATCGCACAGAGTATCAATACATCTACAGGGTTCACAATTCGAAACCACACAAAGTGTCAACACAACCAAAATGTACATGATCCTTAGTCAACAGTGTCAACACATCCACATTATCCATGAACATCAACCACACAGTGTCCAACACATTCACACTGTGCATGATCTTCAAACACAGAACATCAATACATCTATAGTATTCACAATAGTAAACCACGCAGAGTATCAACACATCCATGGAGTCTATGATTTTCAACCACACAGTATCAATACATCCACAGCATCCTTGATCATCAACTACAGAATATGAACCCATCAACAGTGTCCATGATCTTCAACCACACAGAGTATAAACAACTCCACACTGTGCTTGTTCCTCAACTATACAATGTCAACACATACAATCTCTGCGAACCTCAACCAGCACATCCACAGTGTCCATGATCATGAACCACACAGTGTAAACACCTCCTTAGAATCCAAAATATTCAATGACACAGTGTCAACACAACCGCACTCTCCATGTTCATCAACTGTGTCAACAAAACCAATCTGCATGATCCTCAACCAGACAGGGTATTAACACATCCATAGTGTCCACGATAATCAACCACACGGAGTACCTACATAACCACAGTGTCCTTCGTGATTAACCACAGTGAGTACCTACACATCGAAATGTCCTTGACCCTCAACTAGACAGTTTTCATCACATACGCCGTGTCCTTGATCATCAATCACTCAGAATATTAATACATCCTTGATCCTCTATTCCACAGTTGCCAACATATCTGCAATGTTCTTGATCATCAATAACACAATATTCATAACATCCGCAGTGTTATTGATCATCAACCAGATATTGTGCTATGCATCCACATTATCCACGATCATCAACCAGTCAGCGTACCAACACATTCACAGTGTTACTGTTTCTCAACTACACAGTGTCAACACATCCAGTCTTCATAATCCTTAACGACACATAGTATCTATCAGTATATCCACAATGTCCAAGATCATCAATCAGGCAGAGTATCAACACATCACAATATTAAACCATACAGAGTATCAATACATCTACATCCACCCTGTCCATGATCTCCAATCACACAGAGTATAAATACATCTGAAGTTTTTTTACAATAATACACCACACAGACTACCAACACATACACAGAGTCCATGATCCTCAACCACAGTGACAACGCATCCATAGTGTACATGATCCTCAGTCAACAGTGTCCAACACATCCACAGTATCCATGATTATCAAGTACACAGAGCGTTCAACACATTTACACTGTCCATGGTCTTTAACCACACAGAATATCAATACATCTGCAGTTTTCACAATACTAAACCACGCAGAGTATCAACACCTCAATAGAGTCTATGATTTTCAACCACACAGAGTATCAATACATCCACAGCATCCTTGATCATCAACTTACAGTGTATGAACTCATCAACAATGTCCATGATCTTCAACCACACAAAGTGTAAACAACTCCACAGTGTGCTTGTTCCTCAACCATACAATGTCAACACATCCAATCTCTGCGATCCTCAACCACCACATCCACAATGTCAGAGTCCTTGAATATTAATTACACAGTGTCCAAACACACCCACAATGTCCATGGGTTTCAACCACACAGAGTACCTACACATCCTCAGTGTCCTTGGTCATTAACCACGCAGAGTACCTACACATCCACAGTGTCCCTGATCCTCAACCACAGTGTTCAACACATCCACAATGTCCATGGTAATCAACCACACAGTGTTCACATCACATACGCCGTGTCATTCGCGATTACCCACACTGTGTACCTACACATCGACAGAATCCTTGACCCTCAACCACACAGTTTACATCACATCTGCTGTGTCCTTGATCATCAACCACACAGAGAATCAACATATCCATAGTGTCCATAATCGTCAACCACATAGAGTATAAACAACTCCACAGTGTGCTCATTCCTCAAACATAAAATGTAAACACATCCAATCTCTGCAATCCTCAACCACCACATCCACAGTGTCCATGATATCCAATCACACAGAGTATAAATACATCTGGAGTTTTTGCAATAATACACCACACAGAGTACGAACATGTACACAGAGTCCATGATCCACAACCACAGTGACAACACATCCATAGTGTACATGATTCTCAGTCAACAGTGTCCAACACATCCACAGTATCCATGATCATCAAGTACACAGAAAGTACAACACATTTACACTGTCCATGATCTTTAACCACACAGAATATCAATACATCTGCAGTTTTCACAATACTAAACCACGCAGAGTATCAACACCTCAATAGAGTCTATGATTTTCAACCACACAGAGTATCAATACATCCACAGCATCCTTGATCATCAACTTACAGTGTATGAACTCATCAACAATGTCCATGATCTTCAACCACACAAAGTATAAACAACTCCACAGTATGCTTTTTCCTCAGTCATACAATATCAACACATCCAAACTCTGTGATCCTCAACCACCACATCCACAGAGTCCATGATCGTAAACACATCCTTAGAATCCAAGATCTTCAATGACGCAGAGTGTCAACAAATCCGCAGTATCCGTGATCATCAACTACACAGTGCGAAACACATACACAGTGTTTATAATCCTCAACCATACCGAGTATAAACATTTCCGTAGGGTCTTCGATCATCAACCACACAGTGTACATCACAACCGCAGTATCCATCGTCATCAACAACAGTGTCCCTCAACTGAAGGGACTATAAATACATCCACAATGTCCACGGTAATCAGTCACTCACGGTATGTACACACGCACAGAGTCCTTGAATATTAATTACACAGTGTCCAAACACACCCACAATGTCCATGGGTTTCAACCACACATAGTACCTACACATCCTCAGTGTCCTTGGTCATTAACCACGCAGAGTACCTACACATCCACAGTGTCCCTGATCCTCAACCACACAGTGTTCAACACATCCACAATGTCCATGGTAATCAACCACTCAGTGTTCACATCACATACGCCATGTCACTCGCGATTACCCACACTGTGTACCTACACGTCGACACAATCCTTGACCCTCAACCACACAGTTTTCATCACATCTGCTGTGTCCTTGATCATAAACCACACACAGAATCAACATATCCACAGTGTCCATAATCATCAACCACATAGAGTATAAACAACTCCACAGTGTGCTCGTTCCTCAACCATAAAATGTAAACACATCCAATCTCTGCAATCCTCAACCACCACATCCACAGTGTCCATGATATCCAATCACACAGAGTATAAATACATCTGGAGTTTTTGCAATAATACACCACAAAGAGTACCAACATGTACACAGAGTCCATGATCCACAACCACAGTGACAACACATCCATAGTGTACATGATCCTCAGTCAACAGTGTCCAACACATCCACAGTATCCATGATTATCAAGTACACAGAGTGTTCAACACATTTACACTGTCCATGGTCTTTAACCACACAGAATATGAATACGTCTGCAGTTTTCACAATACTAAACCACGCAGAGTATCAACACCTCAATAGAGTCTATGATTTTCAACCACACAGAGTATCAATACATCCACAGCATCCTTGATCATCAACTTACAGTGTATGAACTCATCAACAATGTCCATGATCTTCAACCACACAAAGTATAAACAACTCCACAGTGTGCTTGTTCCTCAACCATACAATGTCAACACATCCAATCTCTGCGATCCTCAACCACCACATCCACAATGTCAGAGTCCTTGAATATTAATTACACAGTGTCCAAACACACCCACAATGTCCATGGGTTTCAACCACACAGAGTACCTACACATCCTCAGTGTCCTTGGTCATTAACCACGCAGAGTACCTACACATCCACAGTGTCCCTGATCCTCAACCACAGTGTTCAACACATCCACAATGTCCATGGTAATCAACCACACAGTGTTCACATCACATACGCCGTGTCATTCGCGATTACCCACACTGTGTACCTACACATCGACAGAATCCTTGACCCTCAACCACACAGTTTACATCACATCTGCTGTGTCCTTGATCATCAACCACACACAGAATCAACATATCCATAGTGTCCATAATCGTCAACCACATAGAGTATAAACAACTCCACAGTGTGCTCGTTCCTCAAACATAAAATGTAAACACATCCAATCTCTGCAATCCTCAACCACCACATCCACAGTGTCCATGATATCCAATCACACAGAGTATAAATACATCTGGAGTTTTTGCAATAATACACCACACAGAGTACCAACATGTACACAGAGTCCATGATCCACAACCACAGTGACAACACATCCATAGTGTATATTGATGATTCTCAGTCAACAGTGTCCAACACATCCACAGTATCCATGATCATCAAGTACACAGAAAGTACAACACATTTACACTGTCCATGATCTTTAACCACACAGAATATCAATACATCTGCAGTTTTCACAATACTAAACCACGCAGAGTATCAACACCTCAATAGAGTCTATGATTTTCAACCACACAGAGTATCAATACATCCACAGCATCCTTGATCATCAACTTACAGTGTATGAACTCATCAACAATGTCCATGATCTTCAACCACACAAAGTATAAACAACTCCACAGTGTGCTTGTTCCTCAGTCATACAATATCAACACATCCAAACTCTGCGATCCTCAACCACCACATCCACAGAGTCCATGATCGTAAACACATCCTTAGAATCCAAGATCTTCAATGACGCAGAGTGTCAACAAATCCGCAGTATCCGTGATCATCAACTACACAGTGCGAAACACATACACAGTGTTTATAATCCTCAACCATACCGAGTATAAACATTTCCGTAGGGTCTTCGATCATCAACCACACAGTGTACATCAAAACCGCAGTATCCATCGTCATCAACAACAGTGTCCCTCAACTGAAGGGACTATAAATACATCCACAATGTCCACGGTAATCAGTCACTCACGGTATGTACACATGCACAGAGTCCTTGAATATTAATTACACAGTGTCCAAACACACCCACAATGTCCATGGGTTTCAACCACACATAGTATGTACCTACACATCCTCAGTGTCCTTGGTCATTAACCACGCAGAGTACCTACACATCCACAGTGTCCCTGATCCTCAACCACACAGTGTTCAACACATCCACAATGTCCATGGTAATCAACCACTCAGTGTTCACATCACATACGCCATGTCACTCGCGATTACCCACACGTCGACACAATCCTTGACCCTCAACCACACAGTTTTCATCACATCTGCTGTGTCCTTGATCATAAACCACACACAGAATCAACATATCCACAGTGTCCATAATCATCAACCACATAGAGTATAAACAACTCCACAGTGTGCTCGTTCCTCAACCATAAAATGTAAACACATCCAATCTCTGCAATCCTCAACCACGACATCCACAGTGTCCATGATATCCAA
The DNA here is from genome assembly GCA_020002185.1 of Paraescarpia echinospica. Classification (NCBI taxonomy): domain Eukaryota; kingdom Metazoa; phylum Annelida; class Polychaeta; order Sabellida; family Siboglinidae; genus Paraescarpia; species Paraescarpia echinospica. The sequence goes on from JAHLWY010000972.1 coordinate 21,807, forward strand.
TCACACAGAGTATAAATACATCTGGAGTTTTTGCAATAATACACCACACAGAGTACCAACATGTACACAGAGTCTATGATCCACAACCACAGTGACAACACATCCATAGTGTACATGATTCTCAGTCTACAGTGTCCAACACATCCACAGTATCCATGATCATCAACTACAGGGTATGAACTCATCTACAATGTCCATGACCTTCAACCACACAAAGAATAAACAACTCCACAGTGTTCTTGTTCCTCAACCATAAAATGTAAACACAACCAATCTCTGCGATCCTCAACCACCACATCCACAATGTCCATGATCGTAAACACATCCATAGAATCCAAGATCTTCAATGATGCAAAGTGTCAACAAATCCGCAGTATCCATGATCATCAACTACGCAGTGCCAAACACATACACAGTGTTTATAATACTCAACCATACCGAGTATAAACATTTCTGCAGTGTCTTCGATCATCAATCACATGGTGTACATGACAACAGCAGTATCCTTCGTCATCAACAAAAGTGTCCCTCAACTAAAGGGAGTATAAATACATCCACAATGTCCATGGTAATCAGTCACTCACGGTATGTACACACGCACAGAGTCCTTGAATATTAATTACACAGTGTCCAAACACACCCACAATGTCCATGGGTTTCAACCACACATAGTACCTACACATCCTCAGTGTCCTTGGTCATTAACCACGCAGAGTACCTACACATCCACAGTGTCCCTGATCCTCAACCACACAGTGTTCAACACATCCACAATGTCCATGGTAATCAACCACACAGTGTTCACATCACATACGCCGTGTCATTCGCGATTACCCACACTGTGTACCTACACATCGACAGAATCCTTGACCCTCAACCATACAGTTTACATCACATCTGCTGTGTCCTTGATCATCAACCACACAGAAAATCAACATATCCACAGTGTCCATAATCATCAACCACACAAAGTATAAACAACTCCACAGTGTGCTTGTTCCTCAGTCATACAATATTAACACATCCAATCTCTGCGATCCTCAACCACCACATCCAAAGTGTCCATGATCGTAAACACATCCTTAGAATCCAAGATCTTCAATGACGCAGAGTGTCAACAAATCCGCAGTATCCGTGATCATCAACTACACAGTGCGAAACACATACACAGTGTTTATAATCCTCAACCATACCGAGTATAAATATTTCCGTAGGGTCTTCGATCATCAACCACACAGTGTACATCACAACCGCAGTATCCATCGTCATCAACAACAGTGTCCCTTAACTGAAGGGACTATAAATACATCCACAATGTCCACGGTAATCAGTCACTCACGGTATGTACACACGCACAGAGTCCTTGGATATTAATTACACAGTGTCCAAACACACCCACAATGTCCATGGGTTTCAACCACACATAGTACTTACACATCCTCAGTGTCCTTGGTCATTAACCACGCAGAGTACCTACACATCCACAGTGTCCCTGATCCTCAACCACACAGTTTTCAACACATCCACAATGTCCATGGTAATCAACCACACAGTGTTCACATCACATACGCCGTGTCATTCGCGATTACACACACTGTGTACCTACACGTCGACAGAATCCTTGACCCTCAACCACACAGTTTACATCACATCTGCTGTGTCCTTGATCATCAACCACACAGAGAATCAACATATCCACAGTGTCCATAATCATCAACCACATAGAGTATAAACAACTCCACAGTGTGCTCGTTTCTCAACCATAAAATGTAAACACATCCAATCTCTGCACTCCTCAACCACCGCATCCACAGTGTCCATGATATCCAATCACACAGAGTATAAATACATCTGGAGTTTTTGCAATTATACACCACACAGAGTACCAACATGTACACAGAGTCCATGATCCACAACCACAGTGACAACACATCCATAGTGTACATGATCCTGAGTCAACAGTGTCCAACACATCCACAGTATCCATGATCATCAAGTACACAGAGGGTACAACACATTTACACTGTCCATGATCTTTAACCACACAGAATATCAATACATCTGCAGTTTTCACAATACTAAACCACGCAGAGTATCAACACCTCAATAGAGTCTATGATTTTCAACCACACATAGTATCAATACATCCACAGCATCCTTGATCATCAACTTACAGTGTATGAACTCATCAACAATGTCCATGATCTTCAACCACACAAAGTATAAACAACTCCACAGTGTGCTTGTTCCTCAACCATATACAATGTCAACACATCCAATCTCTGCGATCCTCAACCACCACATCCACAATATCCATGATCGTAAACACATCCTTAGAATCCAAGATCTTCAATGACGCAGAGAGTCAACAAATCCGCAGTATCCATGATCATCAATTACACAGTGCTAAACATATACACAGTGTTTATAATCCTCAACCATACCGAGTATAAACATTTCCGTAGTGTCTTCGATTATCAACCACACATTGTACATGACAACAGCAGTATCCTTCGTCATCAACAACAGTGTCCCTCAACTGAAGGGAGTATAAATACATCCACAATGTCCATGGTAATCAGTCACTCACGGTATGTACACACGCACAGAGTCCTTGAATATTAATTACACAGTGTCCAAACACATGCACAATGTCAATGGGTTTCAACCACACATAGTACCTACACATCCTCAGTGTCCTTGGTCATTAACCACGCAGAGTACCTACACATCCACAGTGTCCCTGATCCTCAACCACACAGTGTTCAACACATCCACAATGTCCATGGTAATCAACCACACAGTGTTCACATCACATACGCCGTGTCATTCGCGATTACCCACACTGTGTACCTACACATCGACAGAATCCTTGACCCTCAACCACACAGTTTACATCACATCTGCTGTGTTCTTGATCATCAACCACACAGAGAATCAACATATCCACATTGTCCATAATCATCAACCACATAGAGTATAAAAAAAACTCCACAGTGTGCTCGTTCCTCAACCATAAAATGTAAACACATCCAATCTCTGCAATCCTCAACCACCACATCCACAGTGTCCATGATATCCAATCACACAGAGTATAAATACATCTGGAGTTTTTGCAATAATACACCACACAGAGTACCAACATGTACACAGAGTCCATGATCCACAACCACAGTGACAACACATCCATAGTGTACATGATTCTCAGTCAACAGTGTCCAACACATCCACAGTATCCATGATCATCAAGTACACAGAAAGTACAACACATTTACACTGTCCATGATCTTTAACCACACAGAATATCAATACATCTGCAGTTTTCACAATACTAAACCACGCAGAGTATCAACACCTCAATAGAGTCTATGATTTTCAACCACACAGAGTATCAATTCATCCACAGCATCCTTGATCATCAACTTACAGTGTATGAACTCATCAACAATGTCCATGATCTTCAACCACACAAAGTATAAACAACTCCACAGTGTGCTTGTTCCTCAACCATATACAATGTCAACCCATCCAATCTCTGCGATCCTCAACCACCACATCCACAATATCCATGATCGTAAACACATCCTTAGAATCCAAGATCTTCAATGACGCAGATAGTCAACAAATCCGCAGTATCCATGATCATCAACTACACAGTGCTAAACATATACACAGTGTTTATAATCCTCAACCATACCGAGTATAAACATTTCCGTAGTGTCTTCGATTATCAACCACACAGTGTACATGGCAACAGCAGTATCCTTCATCATCAACAACAGTGTCCCTCAACTGAAGGGAGTATAAATACATCCACAATGTCCATGGTAATCAGTCACTCACGGTATGTACACACGCACAGAGTCCTTGAATATTAATTACACAGTGTCCAAACACATGCACAATGTCAATGGGTTTCAACCACACATAGTACCTACACATCCTCAGTGTCCTTGATCATTAACCACGCAGAGTACATACACATCCACAGTGTCCCTGATCCTCAACCACAAAGTGTTCAACACATCCACAATGTCCATGGCCATCAACCACACAATGTTCACATCACATACGCCGTGTCATTCGCGATTACCCAAACTGAGTACGTACACATCGACAGTATACTTGACCCTCAACCACACAGTTTACATCACATCTGCTGTGTCCTTGATCATCAACCACACAGAGAATCAACATATCCACAGTGTCCATAATCATCAACCACATAGAGTATAAACAACTCCACAGTGTGCTCGTTCCTCAAACATAAAATGTAAACACATCCAATCTCTGCAATCCGCAACCACCACATCCACAGTGTCCATGACATCCAATCACACAGAGTATAAATACATTTGGAGTTTTTGCAATAATACACCACACAGAGTACCAACATGTACACAGAGTCCATGGTCCACAACCACAGTGACAACACATCCATAGTGTACATGATCCTCAGTCAACAGTGTCCAACACATCCACAGTATCCATGACCATCAAGTACACAGAGGGTACAACACATTTACACTGTCCATGATCTTTAACCACACAGAATATCAATACATCTGCAGTTTTCACAATACTAAACCACGCAGAGTATCAACACCTCAATAGAGTCTATGATTTTCAACCACACAGAGTATCAATACATCCACAGCATCCTTGATCATCAACTTACAGTGTATGAACTCATCAACAATGTCCATGATCTTCAACCACACAAAGTATAAACAACTCCACAGTGTGCGTGTTCGTCAACCATATACAATGTCAACACATCCAATCTCTGCGATGCTCAACCACCACATCCACAATATCCATGATCGTAAACACATCCTTAGAATCCAAGATCTTCAATGACGCAGAGAGTCAACAAATCCGCAGTATCCATGATCATCAATTACACCGTGCTAAACATGTACACAGTGTTTATAATCCTCAACCATACCGAGTATAAACATTTCCGTAGTGTCTTCGATTATCAACCACACAGTGTACATCACAACAGCAGTATCCTTTGTCATCAACAACAGTGTCCCTCAACTGAAGGGAGTATAAATACATCCACAATGTCCATGGTAATCAGTCACTCACGGTATGTACATACGCACAGAGTCCTTGAATATTAATTACACAGTGTCCAAACACATCCACAATGTCCATGGGTTTCAACCACACATAGTACCTACACATCCTCAGTGTCCTTGATCATTAACCACGCAGAGTACCTACACATCCACAGTGTCCCTGATCCTCAACCAGACAGTGTTCAACACATCCACAATGTCCATGGCCATCAACCAGACAATGTTCACATCACATACGCCGTGTCATTCGCGATTACCCAAACTGAGTACCTACACATCGACAGTATCCTTGACCCTCAACCACACAGTTTACATCACATCTGCCGTGTCCTTAATCATCAACCTCACGGAGAATCAACATATCCATAGAGTATAAACAAATCCACAGTGTGCTTTTTCCTCAACCATATAGTGTCAATACATCCAGTAACTATGATCCTCAGACATTCATCCACACATCCACAATATCCATGGTCATGAACCACACAGAGTATATACATGTCCACAGCGCCTTCGGTCATTAACCACACAGTGTCATAGATTATGAAGTACACAGGGTATCAACACATCCACCGTATCCTTGATCTTCAACCATACAGTGTACTTCACTCCGCAATGACCTTGATCATCAATCACACAATGTTCATCATATCCGCATTGTCCATGGTCATCAAACAGACAGAGTTCCAATACATCCACAATGTCCTTGATCCTCAACTACACAGTGTCACCACTTCCAGTCTCCACGATCCTCAACCAGACAGAGTATTAACACATCCATAGTTTTCTTCATCTTCAACGACACAGTGTCCAAAACATAAGCAGTGTCTTTGGTTATCAATTACACTGTGCATATAACATCTGCTGTGTCCATGATCATCAACCTGACACACTATCCCCACATCCACAGTTACCTTGATCCTCAATTACACAGCGTCAAGACACCCACTCTCCGTTATCCTCAATCAGACAGAGTATTAACTCATCCATAGTGTCTACGATCTTATACAACAGAGTGTCCATACATCCACAGCATTCGCATCAACAACAGAGAATGGACACAGCAACACTGTCCATGATCGTCAAACAATAAGAGTATCAACACATATGCAGGGTTCACAATACTTAACCACACAGAGTAACAACACATCCATAAAGTCTATGATGTTCGACCAAACAGAGTATATATATCAACACATCATCCTTGATCATCAAACACAGGGTATCAAGACATCAACTGTGTCCATCACCTTCAACGAAACGGAGTATCAATACATCTGCTGTGTTCACAATACTAAACCACACAGAGTATCAACACATTGCCAACGCCCATGATCCTCGATCAAACAGAGTATCAATACATCTACAGGGTTCACAATTCGAAACCACACAAAGTGTCAACACAACCAAAATGTACATGATCCTCAGTCAACAGTGTCAACACATCCACATTATCCATGAACATCAACCACACAGTGTCCAACACATTCACACTGTCCATGATCTTCAAAGACACAGAACATCAATACATCTATAGTATTCACAATAGTAAACCACGCAGAGTATCAACACATCCATGGAGTCTATGATTTTCAACCACACAGAGTATCAATACATCCACAGCATCCTTGATCATCAACTACAGAATATGAACCCATCAACAGTGTCCATGATCTTCAACCACACAGAGTATAAACAACTCCACACTGTGCTTGTTCCTCAACTATACAATGTCAACACATACAATCTCTGCGAACCTCAACCAGCACATCCATAGTGTCCATGATCATGAACCACACAGTGTAAACACCTCCTTAGAATCCAAAATCTTCAATGACACAGTGTCAACACAACCGCACTCTCCTTGTTCATCAACTGTGTCAACAAAACCAATCTGCATGATCCTCATCCAGACAGGGTATTAACACATCCATAGTGTCCACGATAATCAACCACACGGAGTACCTACATAACCACAGTGTCCTTCGTGATTAACCACAGTGAGTACCTACACATCGAAGTGTTCTTGACCCTCAACTACACAGTTTTCATCACATCCGCCGTGTCCTTGATCATCAATCACGCAGAATATCAATACATCCTTTATCCTCTATTCCACAGTTGCCAACATATCTGCAATGTTCTTGATCATCAATCGCACAGTATTCATAACATCCGCAGTGTTATTGATCATCAACCAGATATTGTGCTATGCATCCACATTATCCACGATCATCAACCAGTCAGCGTACCAACACATTCACAGTGTCACTGTTTCTCAACTACACAGTGTCAACACATCCATTCTTCATAATCCTTAACGACACATAGTATCTATCAGTATATCCACAATGTCCAAGATCATCAACCAGGCAGAGTATCAACACATCACAATATTAAACCATACAGAGTATCAATACATCTACATCCACCCTGTCCATGATCTCCAATCACACAGAGTATAAATACATCTGAAGTTTTTACAATAATACACCACACAGAGTACCAACACGTACTCATAGTCCATGATCCTCAACCACAGTGACAACACATCCATAGTGTACATGATCCTCAGTCAACAGTGTCCAACACATCCACAGTATCCATGATTATCAAGTACACAGAGTGTTCAACACATTTACACTGTCCATGGTCTTTAACCACACAGAATATCAATACATCTGCAGTTTTCACAATACTAAACCACGCAGAGTATCAACACCTCAATAGAGTCTATGATTTTCAACCACACAGAGTATCAATACATCCACAGCATCCTTGATCATCAACTTACAGTGTACGAACTCATCAACAATGTCCATGATCTTCAACCACACAAAGTGTAAACAACTCCACAGTGTGCTTGTTCCTCATCCATACAATGTCAACACATCCAATCACTGCGATCCTCAACCACCACATCCACAATGTCAGAGTCCTTGAATATTAATTACACAGTGTCCAAACACACCCACAATGTCCATGGGTTTCAACCACACAGAGTACCTACACATCCTCAGTGTCCTTGGTCATTAACCACGCAGAGTACCTACACATCCACATTGTCCCTGAAACTCAACCACACAGTGTACAACACTTCCGCAGTGTCCTTGATCATCAATCACACAGTGTTCATCACATCCGACGTGTCCTTGTTCATCAAACACACAGAGTACTAACACATCCACAGTATCCTTGATCCTCAACTACACCGTGTCAGCACATCCAGTATCCATGATCCTCAATCAGACAGGGTATTAACGCATCCATCAACCACACAGTGTACATACATCCACAATGCACATGGTCATCAACCACACAGAGTACCTACATATACACAGTGTCCTTCGTGATTAACTACACCTAGTACCTTCACATCGACAATATCCTTGACCCTCAACCACACAGTTTTCATCACTTCCGCCGTGTCCTTGATCATCAATCGCACAGGATTCGTCACATCCGCAGTCTTATTGATCACCAACCACCCAGCGTGTCCAACACCAACACATCTACAGTGTTTACAATACTAAACCTCACAGTGGCAACACCACCCCAGTTTCCACGTTCCGGAATCACACAATCTTAACATATACACAGCGTCATTGATCATCAACCACAGAATATCGACACATCCCCACATATCCATGATCTCCAATCACACAGTGTATAAATACATCTGGAGATGTAACAATAATACACCACAAAGAGTACCAATACATACACAGTGTCCATGATCGTGATACACACAGTGTAAACACATACTTAGAATCCAAGATCTTCATTGAAACAGGCAGTCAACACAACTGAAATATCCATGATCATCAACTACACAGTGCCCAACACATCCGCAGTGTTTATTATCCTCAACCATACAGAGTATAAGCATTTTTAGATCATCAATCACACAGTGTACATAATATCCGCAGTGTCCTTGATTATCAACAACACAGTGTCCCTCAACCGCAGGAAGTACAAATACATCCACAATGTCCATGGTAATCAGTCACTCAGGGTGTGTACACATCCACAGTGTCCTTGAATATTAACCACACAGTGTCCAAACACATCCACAATGTCCATGGTCATCAACTACACAGTGTCCAGCACAACCGCAATGTCGTAGATCATCAATCAAACAGTGTTCATCAAATTTGCGTTGTCTTTGTTTATCAACCACACAGAGTACCAACACATTCACACTCAATCAGACAGGATATTAACACATCCATAGTGTCCACGATAATCAACGACACAGTGTACAGACACATCCACTATGTCCATGGTCATCAACCGCACAGAGTACCTACATATCCACGGTGTCCTTCTTGATTAACCGCAGTGAGTACCTATACATCGAAGTACCTTGACCCTCAACAACACAGTTTTCATCATATCCGCCTTGTCCTTGATCATCGATCACTCAAAATATCAACACATCCACGGTGTCCTTGATCCTCTACTGGTACAGTATGAGAATCTAGCAGGGCCTGGAATATGGTAGTAAAAATCCTCTCCGGCTGAGCCGCACACGTGTTTAAGACTTTGTTTTTCATTCTATCAAGGCCTGAAGTTGTGTGTGCGTTCAATCTGGAAAGTTTTCACAACCTCATCCTCAGAGAGTTCAATGTTTTCTGGTACAACAGTCTGACACAGAGATGTACATTGACCACGAAAATCATTAACATCAAACCGAGCATAAAAACGGTTAAGTTCATTTGCTGCAGTAACAGAATCACCAGTATGGCACACAGGCTGTTTGAATTGTTGCTTACCCATCATAGTTTTGAGTCCATTCCATGCGTCCTTAGCATTATCAGTCCTAAATTTTCCCTCAACTTTGTTCTTAAATTCAAGTTTAGCAATCCTGGCAAATCTTCTAAATTCCTTTTCTTTCTCACGATATTCATTCTTCTTTCCCTGCAGAAATGCAAGTTTCTTTTGATTCAGGTGCACTTTAAGGTCGGTCGTTATCCAGGGCTTGTTTTGTTCAGGTACAAGCGCACAGTCCTGGTATTGATAACTGACTCTTCACAGAATTTGACATAAGATGACATAGTGTCCCTAAGTTCAGAGGGGTCAGAGCAGCTGTCATAAAAACATCCCACTCTGTTCCTTCAAAACAACCACGTAACTCCTCCATGCTTCAGGTGTCCAGAGTTGAGAAACACGAGTTCTAGGTTTTTTTGTCTTCAAATTGTGTCTGTACTTCGGCAACGAATGCACAGCGTTATGGTTAGAGCGGCAAAGTGGTGTACAGAGTACAAACACATCCACAGTATCCTTGATCCTCATCTACACTTTCAACACATCCAGTCTCCATGATCATCAACCAGACTTGGTACTAACACACCCTTAATATCCATAATCCTCAAAAATAGACAATAGAAATACATATTTTGTGTTCAGAATACTAAACCACACAGAGTATCAATATATCAAAAGTGTCCTTGATCATCAACCACACAGCGTGTCTAACACAAACACATCTGCAGTGTTTACAATACTAAACCACACAGTGTCAACACCCCCCAGTTTCCATGTTCCGGAATCACACAGTCTCAACATATACACAGCAACATTGATTAAGAGTATCGACACATCCACCCTGTCCATGATCTTCAATCACACAGAATATAAATACATCTGGAGTTTTCACAATAATACACAACACAGAGTACCAACACATACACAGTGTCCATGATTCTCAACCACAGTGACAACACATCCACAGTGTACAAGGATCCATGGGGTTCTTGTTGGAGAGAGAAGATATGTACATGAGGAGATGGCCTCCATCTAAGCGGGAAAGGGGGGCAGCAGAGCCCTCAGAGAATCTGCTGCGATCTGTTGACATGGACAGGCTGTGATCTATTTAAAACTAAATTCGCAGGGGACTCCTGCAGAGAAGCCTGAAACTGAGGCATAGATAAAGGCAGCAAAATAATTCAGCAAAGAACAGTCTAGAAAACTGTTCTGAAGCTGGGTATAAATGTGTTTGTTTAAATGCAAGGAGTATAGTAAACAAAAGAAATGAACTAAACATTATGGTAGAAGATATTGACCCTCACATAATAGGTATAACCGAATCATGGGCAACCACCGATATATCAGATGCCTAATTGGGACTGACAGGATATGTAATGTTTAGGAAAGATAGAATAGGAAGAAGGGGAGGTGGAGTTATTTTATATATTAAAGAATCTATCCAGGCTTATGAAATGAAATTAGACAGAGAAGCAGATTGCGGAGAAGCTGTTTGGTGTAACATAGTTACAGGAAACTCAACGTTAATGGTTGGATTAGTTTATCGAAGTCCAAACATAAGCATAGAAGATAATGAAAAATACAAAACGCTATAAGGGAAGTGAGCAAACCGGACTGTGTTATTATGGGGGATTTTAACCATGGGCATATAAAATGGAAATCTCTACAGAGTATGGGTAGTGAGGACCACAAGTTCTTAGTTTTAGTACAAGATAGTTTCCTTTCTCAACATGTGCTAGAACCAAATCCAGGGAGAATGTATAGACTTTAGTTTTGTCCCTACAGAATGAATTAGTTGACAATGTTAAATTATGTGAGCCCCTCTGGGAAGTAGTGATTCAACCAGATACATTTTACTCATTAAAGTAAAATCAGAAAGAAATAATAAAAAGCAGTTGAGGAGAAATTTCCACAAAGGAAGATATAAGGAAATGAGGAAATATTTAGCAAAGATAGACTGGAATAATACACTGAAGAATAAGACAACAACAGAATGCTGGAATATCTTAAAGAATGAAATAGAGTGCATCGTAGATAAATTTGTTCCCTTCAAAAAACAAGGGAAACGGACCAGAAAGAAATGCTTATCGAAAGAAGCCATTAGAAAAATTAAGTATAAACAAATGATGTGGAAGTCATATAGACGTACTGGCAATGACGACGACTACAACATTTATAAAGAAGCACTAAACCAAGCTACAGCTGAAATTAGAAATTCAAAGAGAAGCTATGAACATAGATTAGCTTGTAATATAAAACATGACAGCAAGAGTTTGTATGCGTATGTTCGAAGCAAACAGAAAGTTCAGGATAAGGTCGGTCCTCTAGAAGATAGTGCTGGAAATATACTATCAGAAGGATTCTTAATGGCACAAGACCTAAATG
>JAHLWY010000973.1:0-34034 GCA_020002185.1 Paraescarpia echinospica
ACACTCACACCACACACACTCACACACACCCACACACACTCACACACACACTCACACACACACACACACCCACACACACCCACACACACTCACACACACACCCACACACACTCACACCACACACACTCACACACACCCACACGCACCCACACGCACCCACACACACTCACACACACACTCACACACACACACTCACATACACTCACACCACACACACTCACATACACCACACACACTCACACACACACGCACTCACACCACACACACTCACACACACTCACACACTCACACACACCCACACACACCCACACACACTCACACACTCACACACACTCACACACACCCACACACACACACACACACTCACACTCACACACACTCACACACACCCACACACACACACACTCACACACACCCACACGCACTCACACACACACACTCACACCACACACACTCATACACACTCACACACACACTCACACACACCCACACACACTCACACCCAACCACACACACTCACAACATACACACTCACACACAGTCACACCACACACACTCACGCACACTCACACACACACACACACACACACACGCCCACACACGCTCACACACACTCACACACACTCACACCATACACACTCACACCACTCACACTCACACACACTCACACACACCCACACACACCCACACACACTCACACCACACACACACACACCCACACACACTTACACACACTCACACACACCCACACACACTCACACACACTCACACACACACACACACTCACACCCACCCACACACACTCACACACCCACACACAATCACACACACTCACGCACACCCACACACACTCACGCACACCCACACACACTCACACACACACTCACACACATTCACACACACACACTCACTCACTCACACACATTCACCCACACTCACTCACACTAACACACACTCACACACTCTCACACCACACACACTCACACTATACACACTCAGACACACTCACACACACACACACACATGCATACACACGCTCACACACATTCGCACACACCCACACACACTTACACCCACTCACACCACACACACTCACACACACTCACACCCACCCACACACACTCACACACACATACACACTCACACACACCCACACACACTCACACACACACGCACACACACTCACACACACCCACACACACTCACACACACTCACACACACTCAGACACACCCACACACACTCACACACACCCACACACACTTATGCATGCATAATAATTGTATGCCAGCAGTCTGTGTACCAAAAGTCTCAAAAATCCACCAGTCTGCACCAACAGTCTGAAATTTACCAGTCTGCGTGCTAACAGTCTGAAATTCACCATCTTGGTGCTGCATGCATGTATGTTAGGGAAACCAGAGTAATCATACAATTGCGCAGCATAACATTTTTGTCAAAATTGTTTAATTGATGTATACACAGACTTAAAAACTTGTATGAATGTCTAGTCCGGTACCCAACAATAACCTACCAACAAATATATATTTCACATCCAACCTACTCTCTCGCCATTCAGGTTTTCTAGCGGGCTGCACATTGCATGTAGTATTGTATTGTTTCTGAGACATTAAATTTGTATATAATATTAAATAATGTTGGTTGCATTGAAACATGTGAATAGATGTTACATATTTGTCGTTCTGGTATTAATCAAACTATGCAGACTCATAGTGTTGTTTTACTCTGTCCTGTAGGTGTCGACACCATTCCGCGGTAATGCTGGCGTGCGTTCTCCCTGAATGGTGTCCTACTCGCTATGTGGCGCCATGCAGTGTAATTATTATATTTTATACGCGAGCTCGCGTGTGTGAGAGTGCGTGCGTGCGTGTCTTCTGTGTATGCTTTATTTTTTGAGGACGCAAACACCCCTTGTCGTACGTGATTTCCATTAATGTTATTCACCTCAAATACAACATAGAGTAGCTTAAATCACAACTTGTCTGATTTAGCTAACCGGAACACCGATCATCGACCGTAGATCTTGAATGATCTCCCTTTGCATCCCCGTACCGTGTTTTGGGGAAGTGCGTTTTTCAGCCTGGGATTGCACATTTCCTACAAACATCCATCACATTAGACCAAGATCATCGAGGGCAGTCGAGAGAGGGCAGTTTTGGAGATTTTTCGCGGTCGAGAGGGTAGTGTTTGCCGTCGTTCAACATTTTACGTCACCATTTAAAATCAAGGACAAGCTGTTACCTCCATGCGGAATTACTTCCTTCAAGCGGAACATTTGCCTTAGTGATACTAGGATGTGATCAAGAGGTCTAATAGACTGTGCCGCTGACCCTTTGCACCTGCCGAGCCAGTATCCATGGCAGTTCAGCTATCGGCACCGGATCATATCGAACAAACCAGGATATCAATCGTACGAGGCGCTATGCAGGAAATCAACCAATATGAAGCAACTAAGACAAGCGTTGTTTCGTGAGACAGAGACGACGCTACTACAGTGATCACCTCTCAACCAATGCGTCACATCGGAAGCAGTATAATGCGTGAACGTATTATATTACTATCAGAAAAATTTCGAAGATACCCGTGAATGCACCCGTTGCAGTGGTGAAACTGTGTTATTACCCCGGCAGAGGTATTGGCGCGGCTATACTGGTTCGTGCAATGGGTTGATGTAAATATTCCGCACTGGGATGAGTGAATTCACAACAGCGTCAAACAGTCAGACACGAGTGGAGGTGGAAACAAGAAATAATCTAAACGACGAATGAACGATTCCACACACACACACTCACTCACGCACACTCACACACACTCACACACACTCACACCAGACACACTCACACACACTCACACCACACACACACTCACACACACTCACACACACCACACACACTCACACACCCACACACACTCACACCACATACACTCACACACACTCACACCACATACACTCACACACACTCACACCACCCACACTCACACAAACTCACACACTCCCACACACACTCACACATACTCACACACATTCACACACACACACACACACTCACACACATACACACACTCACACACATTCACACACTCACATACACCACACACACTCACTCACACACACTCACACCACACACTCTCACACCCACAACACACACTCACACACATTCACACCACACACACTCACAAATACTCACACACACCCACACACACTCACACACACCCACACACACTCACACACACTCACACACACCACCACACACCCACACACACACACTCACACCACACACACTCACACACACTCACACCACACACACACACACTCATACCACACACACTCACACACACTCACACACTCACACCACACACACTCACACCACACACACTCACACACACTCACACCACACACACTCACACACACTCACACACACCCACACACACCCACACACACCCACACACACACTCACACACACCACACACTCACACAAACTCACACCCAAACACACTCACACACACCCACACACACTCACACACACACACCCACACACACTCACACACACTCACACCACACACACTCACACACACCCACACACACTCACACACACACTCACACACACACACACACCCACACACACCCACACACACTCACACACACACCCACACACACTCACACCACACACACTCACACACACCCACACGCACCCACACGCACCCACACACACTCACACACACACTCACACACACACACTCACATACACTCACACCACACACACTCACATACACCACACACACACACGCACTCACACCACACACACTCACACACACTCACACACACCCACACACACCCACACACACTCACACACTCACACACACTCACACACACCCACACACACACTCACACTTTCACACCTCACACACATAATTCTCACACACCCACACACACACACACACACACACTTCACACACACTCCACAATGCACTTCACCCACACGCACTCACACACACACACTCACACCACACACACTCATACACACTCACACACACACTCACACACACCCACACACACTCACACCCAACCACACACACTCACACATACACACTCACACACAGTCACACCACACACACTCACGCACACTCACACACACACACACACACACACACGCCCACACACGCTCACACACACTCACACACACTCACACCACACACACTCACACCACTCACACTCACACACACTCACACACACCCACACACACCCACACACACTCACACCACACACACACACACCCACACACACTCACACACACTCACACACACCCACACACACTCACACACACTCACACACACACACTCACACACACCCACACACACTCACACACCCACACACAATCACACACACTCACGCACACCCACACACACTCACGCACACCCACACACACTCACACACACACTCACACACATTCACACACATTCACACACACTCACACACACTCACTCACACACATTCACCCACACACACTCACACTAACACACACTCACACTCTCTCACACCACACACACTCACACTATACACACTCAGACACACTCACACACACACACACACACGCCAATTGGGAAGGAAGGATGTGGTGGACAGGCCACGTGGCAAGGACGGATGAGGTGCACTGACCACTTGGCAAAGATGGATGAGGTGGATAGGCCACTTGGTTAGAACGTATAAGGTGGACAGGCAACTTGGCAAGGACGGATGAGGTGGACAGGCCACTTGACAAGGACGGATGAGGTGGACAGGCCACTTGGTTAGGACGTATGAGGTGGACAGGCCACTTGGCAAGGACGGATGTGGTGGACAGGCCACTTGGCAAGGACGGATGAGGTGGAAAGGCCACTTGGCAAGGACGGATGAGGTGGACAGGCCACTTGGCAAGGACGGATGTGGTGGACAGGCCACCTGGCATGGACGGATGTGGTGGACAGGCCACTTGGCAAGGATGAGATGGAAAGGCCACTTGGCAAGGACGGATGAGGTGGACAGGCCACTTGGTTAGGACGTATGAGGTGGACAGGCCACTTGGCAAGGACGGGTGTGGTGGACAGGCCACTTGGCAAGGACGGATGAGGTGGAAAGGCCACTTGGCAAGGACGGATGAGGTGGACAGGCCACTTGGCAAGGACGGATGTGGTGGACAGGACACTTGGCAAGGACGGATGAGGTGGACAGGCCACTTGGCAAGGACGGATGTGGTGGACAGGCCACCTGGCATGGACGGATGTGGTGGACAGGCCATTTGGCAAGGACGGATGAGTTGGAAAGGCCACTTGGCAAGGACGGATGAGGTGGACAGGCAACTTGGCAAGGACGGATGAGGCGGACAGGCCACTTGGCAAGGACGGATGAGGTGGACAGGCCACTTGGCAAAGACGGATGTGGTGGACAGGCCACTTGGCAAGGACGGATGTGGTGAAAAGGCCACTTGGCAAGGACGGGTGTGGTGGACAGGCCACTTGGTAAGGTCGGATGAGGTGGACAGACCACATGGTTAGGACGGATGAGGTGGACAGGCCACTTGGCAAAGATGGATGAGGTGGACAGGCCACTTGGTTAGGACGTATGAGGTGGACAGGCCACTTGGCAAGGACGGATGTGGTGGAAAGACCACTTGGCAAGGACGGATGAGGTGGACAGGCCACTTGGCAAGGACGAATGAGGTGGACAGGCCAATTGGCAAGGACGGATGAGGTGGACAGGCCACTTGGCAAGGACGGGTGAGGTGGACAGGCCAATTGGCAAGGACGGATGAGGTGGACAGGCCACTTGGCAAGGACGGGTGAGGTGGACAGGCCACTTGGCAAGGACGGATGAGGTGGACAGGCCATTTGGCAAGGAGGGATGTGGTGGAAAGGCCACTTGGCAAGGACGGATGACGTGGACAGGCCACTTGGCAAGGACGGATGTGGTGGACAGTCCACGTGGCAAGGACGGATGAGGTGGACTGACCACTTGGCAAAGATGGATGAGGTGGACAGGCGACTTGGTTAGGACGTATGAGGTGGACAGGCCACTTGGCAAGGACGGATGAGGTGGCCAGGCCACTTGGCAAGGACGGGTGAGGTGGACAGGCCATTTGGCAAGGACGGATGAGGTGGACAGGCCACTTGGCAAGGACGGGTGTGGTGGACTGGCCACGTGGCAAGGACGGATGAGGTGGACTGACCACTTGGCAAAGATGGATGAGGTGTACAGGCCAATTGGTTAGGACGTATGAGGTGGACAGGCCACTTTGCGAAGACGGATGAGGTGGACAAACCACTTGGCAAAGATGGATGAGGTGGACAGGCCACTTGTTTATGACGTATGAGGTGGACAGACCACTTGGCGAGGACGGATGTGGTGGACAGGCCATTTGGCAAGGACGGGTGAGGTGGACAGGCAACTTGGCAAGGACGGATGAGGTGGACAGGCCACTTGGCAAGGACGGATGAGGTGAACTGACCACATGGCAAGGACTGATGAGGTGGACAGGCCATTTGGCAAGGACGGATGAGGTGGACAGGCCACTTGGCAAGGACGGGTGAGGTGGAAAGACCACTTGGCAAGGACGGATGAGGTGGACAGGCCACTTGGCAAGGACGGATGAGGTGGACAGGACACTTGGCAAGGACGGATGAAGTGGAGAGGGCACTTGGCAAGGTCGGATGAGGTGGACAGACCACATGGTTAGGACGGATGAGGTGGACAGGCCACTTGGCAAAGATGGATGAGGTGGACAGGCCACTTGGTTAGGACGTATGAGGTGGACAGGCCACTTGGCAAGTACGAATGTGGTGGAAAGACCACTTGGCAAGGACGGATGAGGTGGACAGGCCACTTGGCAAGGACGAATGAGGTGGACAGGCCAATTGGCAAGGACGGATGAGGTGGACAGGCCACTTGGCAAGGACGGGTGAGGTGGACAGGCCAATTGGCAAGGACGGATGAGGTGGACAGGCCACTTGGCAAGGACGGGTGAGGAGGACAGGCCACTTGGCAAGGACGGATGAGGTGGACAGGCCATTTGGCAAGGAGGGATGTGGTGGAAAGGCCACTTGGCAAGGACGGATGACGTGGACAGGCCACTTGGCAAGGACGGATGTGGTGGACAGTCCACGTGGCAAGGACGGATGAGGTGGACTGACCACTTGGCAAAGATGGATGAGGTGGACAGGCGACTTGGTTAGGACGTATGAGGTGGACAGGCCATTTGGCAAGGACGGATGAGGTGGCCAGGCCACTTGGCAAGGACGGGTGAGGTGGACAGGCCACTTGGCAAGGACGGATGAGGTGGACAGGCCTCTTGGCAAGGACGGGTGTGGTGGACTGGCCACGTGGCAAGGACGGATGAGGTGGACTGACCACTTGGCAAAGATGGATGAGGTGTACAGGCCAATTGGTTAGAACGTATGAGGTGGACAGGCCACTTTGCGAAGACGGATGAGGTGGACAGACCACTTTGCAAGGACGGATGAGGTGGACAAACCACTTGGCAAAGATGGATGAGGTGGACAGGCCACTTGTTTATGACGTATGAGGTGGACAGACCACTTGGCGAGGACGGATGTGGTGGACAGGCCATTTGGCAAGGACGGGTGAGGTGGACAGGCAACTTGGCAAGGACGGATGAGGTGGACAGGCCACTTGGCAAGGACGGATGAGGTGAACTGACAACTTGGCAAGGACTGATGAGGTGGACAGGCCATTTGGCAAGGACGGATGAGGTGGACAGGACACTTGGCAAGGACGGGTGTGGTGGACAGGCCACTTGGCAAGGTCGGATAAGGTTGACAGACCACATGGTTAGGACGGATGAGGTGGACAGG
This sequence comes from Paraescarpia echinospica, assembly GCA_020002185.1. Lineage (NCBI taxonomy): Eukaryota > Metazoa > Annelida > Polychaeta > Sabellida > Siboglinidae > Paraescarpia > Paraescarpia echinospica. The sequence goes on from JAHLWY010000973.1 coordinate 7,863, forward strand.
CCACTTGGCAAGGACGGATGAGGTGGACAGGCCACTTGGCAAGGACGGGTGAGGTGGAAAGACCACTTGGCAAGGACGGATGAGGTGGACAGGCCACTTGGCAAGGACGGATGAGGTGGACAGGCCACTTGGCAAGGACGGGTGAAGTGGAGAGGGCACTTGGCAAGGACGGGTGAGGTGGACAGGCCAATTGGCAAGGACGGATGAGGTGGAGAGGCCACTTGGCAAGGACGGGTGAGGTGGACAGGCCACTTGGCAAGGACGGATGAGGTGGACAGGCCACTTGGCAAGGATGGATGTGGTGGAAAGGCCACTTGGCAAGGACGGATGAGGTGGACAGGCCACTTGGCAAGGACGAATGTGGTGGACAGGACACGTGGCAAGGACGGATGAGGTGGACTGACCACTTGGCAATGATGGATGAGGTGGACAGGCCACTTGGCAAGGACGGGTGAGGTGGACAGGCCACTTGACAAGGACGGATGAGGTGGACAGGCCACTTGGCAAGGACGGATGTGGTGGACAGGCCACTTGGCAAAGACGGATGTGGTGGAAAGGCCACTTGGCAAGGACGGGTGTGGTGGACAGACCACATGGTTAGGTCGGATGAGGTGGACAGGCCACTTGGAAAGGACGGATGAGGTGGACAGGCCACTTGGCAAGGACGGATGAGGTGGACAGACCACTTGGCAAAGATGAATGAGGTGGACAGGCCACTTGGTTAGGACGTATGAGGTGGACAGGCCACTTGGCAAGGACGGATGTGGTGGAAAGACCACTTGGCAAGGACAGATGAGGTGGACAGGCCATTTGGCAAGGACGGATGAGTTGGACAGGCCACTTGGCAAGGACGGATGAGGTGGACAGGCCACTTGGCAAGGACGGGTTAGGTGGACAGGCCACTTGGCAAGGACGGATGAGGTGGACAGGCCACTTGACAAGGACGGGCGAGGTGGACAGGCCACTTGGCATGGACGGATGAGGTGGACAGGCCACTTGGCAAGGACGGATGTGGTAGAAAGGCCACTTGGCAAGGACGGATGAGGTGGACAGGCCACTTGGCAAGGACGGATGAGGTGGACAGGCCACGTGGCAAGGACGGATGAGGTGGACTGACCACTTGGCAAAGATGGATGAGGTGGATAGGCCACTTGGTTAGAACGTATGAGGTGGACAGGCCACTTGGCAAGGACGGATGAGGTGGACAGGCCACTTGGCAAGGACGGATGAGGTGGACAGGCCACTTGGTTAGGACGGATGTGGTGGACAGGCCACTTGGCAAGGACGGATGAGGTGGAAAGGCCACTTGGCAAGGACGGATGAGGTGGAGAGGCCACTTGGCAAGGACGGATGTGGTGGACAGGACACTTGGCAAGGACGGATGAGGTGGACAGGCCACTTGGCAAGGACGGATGTGGTGGACAGGCCACCTGGCATGGACGGATGTGGTGGACAGGCCACTTGGCAAGGATGAGATGGAAAGTCCACTTGGCAAGGACGGATCAGGTGGAGAGGCCACTTGGTTAGGACGTGTGAGGTGGACAGGCCACTTGGCAAGGACGGGTGTGGTGGACAAGCCACTTGGCAAGGACGGATGAGGTGGAAAGGCCACTTGGCAAGGACGGATGAGGTGGACAGGCCACTTGGCAAGGACGGGTGTGGTGGACAGGACACTTGGCAAGGACGGATGAGGTGGACAGGCCACTTGGCAAGGACGGATGTGGTGGACAGGCCACCTGGCATGGACGGATGTGGTGGACAGGCCACTTGGCAAGGACGGATGAGGTGGAAAGGCCACTTGGCAAGGACGGATGAGGTGGACAGGCAACTTGGCAAGGACGGATGAGGCGGACAGGCCACTTGGCAAGGACGGATGAGGTGGACAGGCCACTTGGCAAAGACGGATGTGGTGGACAGGCCACTTGGCAAGGACGGATGTGGTGGAAAGGCCACTTGGCAAGGACGGGTGTGGTGGACAGGCCACTTGGCAAGGTCGGATGAGGTGGACAGACCACATGGTTAGGACGGATGAGGTGGACAGACCACTTGGCAAGGACGGATGAGGTGGACAGGCCACTTGGCAAGGACGGATGAGGTGGACAGACCACTTGGCAAAGATGGATGAGGTGGACAGGCCACATGGTTAGGACGTATGAGGTGGACAGGCCACTTGGCGAGAACGGATGAGGTGGACAGACCACTTGGCATGGACGGATGAGGTGGACTGACCACTTGGCAAAGATGGATGAGGTGGACAGGGCACTTGGTTAGGACGTATGAGTTGGACAGACCACTTGGCGAGGACGGATGTGGTGGACAGGCCACTTGGCAAGGACGGATGAGGTGGACAGGACACTTGGCAAAGACGGACGTGGTGGACAAGCCACTTGGCAAAGACGGATGTGTTGGAAAGGCCACTTGGCAAGGACGGGTGTGGTGGACAGACCACATGGTTAGATCGGATGAGGTGGACAGGCCACTTGGAAAGGACGGATGAGGTGGACAGGCCACTTGGCAAGGATGGATGAGGTGGACAGACCACTTGGCAAAGATGAATGAGGTGGACAGGCCACTTGGTTAGGACGTATGAGGTGGACAGGCCACTTGACAAGGACGGATGTGGTGGAAAGACCACTTGGCAAGGACGGATGAGGTGGACAGGCCACTTGGCAAGGACGGATGAGGTGGACAGGCCAATTGGTTAGGACGTATGAGGTGGACAGGCCACTTGGCAAGGACGTATGTGGTGGAAAGACCACTTGGCAAGGACGGATGAGGTGGACAGGCCACTTGGCAAGGACGGATGAGGTGGACAGGCCACTTGGAAAGGACGGATGAGGTGGAAAGGCCACTTGGCAAGGACGGGTTAGGTGGACAGGCCACTTGGCAAGGACGGATGAGGTGGACAGGCCACTTGGCAAGGACGGGCGAGGTGGACAGGCCACTTGGCAAGGACGGATGAGGTGGACAGGCCACTTGGCAAGGACGGATGTGGTAGAAAGGCCACTTGGCAAGGACGGATGAGGTGGACAGGCCACTTGGCAAGGACGGATGTGGTGGACAGGCCACGTGGCAAGGACGGATGAGGTGGACTGACCACTTGGCAAAGATGGATGAGGTGGATAGGCCACTTGGTTAGAACGTATGAGGTGGACAGGCCACTTGGCAAGGACGGATGAGGTGGACAGGCCACTTGGCAAGGACGGATGAGGTGGACAGGCCACTTGGTTAGGACGTATGAGGTGGACAGGCCACTTGGCAAGGACGGATGTGGTGGACAGGCCACTTGGCAAGGACGGATGAGGTGGAAAGGCCACTTGGCAAGGACGGATGAGGTGGACAGGCCACTTGGCAAGGACGGATGTGGTGGACAGGACACTTGGCAAGGACGGATGAGGTGGACAGGCCACTTGGCAAGGACGGATGTGGTGGACAGGCCACCTGGCATGGACGGATGTGGTGGACAGGCCACTTTGCAAGGATGAGATGGAAAGTCCACTTGGCAAGGACGGATGAGGTGGAGAGGCCACTTGGTTAGGACGTATGAGGTGGACAGGCCACTTGGCAAGGACGGATGAGGTGGAAAGGCCAATGGGAAAGAACGGATGAGGTGGACAGGCCACTTGGCAAGGACGGGTGTGGTGGACAGGACACTTGGCAAGGACGGATGAGGTGGACAGGCCACTTGGCAAGGACGGATGTGGTGGACAGGCCACCTGGCATGGACGGATGTGGTGGACAGGCCACTTGGCAAGGACGGATGAGGTGGAAAGGCCACTTGGCAAGGACGGATGAGGTGGACAGGCAACTTGGCAAGGACGGATGAGGCGGACAGGCCACTTGGCAAGGACGGATGAGGTGGACAGGCCACTTGGCAAAGACGGATGTGGTGGACAGGCCACTTGGCAAGGACGGATGTGGTGGAAAGGCCACTTGGCAAGGACGGGTGTGGTGGACAGGCCACTTGGCAAGGTCGGATGAGGTGGACAGACCACATGCTTAGGACGGATGAGGTGGACAGGCCACTTGGCAAGGACGGATGAGGTGGACAGGCCACTTGGCAAGGACGGATGAGGTGGACAGGCCACTTGGTTAGGACGTATGAGGTGGACAGGCCACTTGGCAAGGACGTATGTGGTGGAAAGACCACTTGGCAAGGACGGATGAGGTGGACAGGCCACTTAGCAAGGACGGATGAGGTGGACAGGCCACTTGGCAAGGACGGATGAGGTGGAAAGGCCACTTGGCAAGGACGGGTTAGGTGGACAGGCCACTTGGCAAGGACGGATGAGGCGGACAGGCCACTTGGCAAGGACGGGCGAGGTGGACAGACCACTTGGCAAGGACGGATGAGGTGGACAGGCCACTTGGCAAGGACGGATGTGGTAGAAAGGCCACTTGGCAAGGACGGATGAGGTGGACAGGCCACTTGGCAAGGACGGATGTGGTTGACAGGCCACGTGGCAAGGACGGATGAGGTGGACTGACCACTTGGCAAAGATGGATTAGGTGGATAGGCCATTTGGTTAGAACGTATGAGGTGGACAGGCCACTTGGCAAGGACGGATGAGGTGGACAGGCCATTTGGCAAGGACGGATGAGGTGGACAGGTCACTTGGTTAGGACGTATGAGGTGGACAGGCCACTTGGCAAGGACGGATGTGGTGGACAGGCCACTTGGCAAGGACGGATGAGGTGGAAAGGCCACTTGGCAAGGACGGATGAGGTGGACAGGCCACTTGGCAAAGACGGATGTGGTGGACAGGACACTTGGCAAGGACGGATGAGGTGGACAGGCCACTTGGCAAGGACGGATGTGGTGGACAGGCCACCTGGCATGGACGGATGTGGTGGACAGGCCACTTGGCAAGGATGAGATGGAAAGGCCTCTTGGCAAGGACGGATGAGGTGGACAGGCCACTTGGTTAGGACGTATGAGGTGGACAGGCCACTTGGCAAGGACGGATGAGGTGGAAAGGCCACTTGGCAAGGACGGATGAGGTGGACAGGCCACTTGGCAAGGACGGATGTGGTGGACAGGACACTTGGTAAGGACGGATGAGGTGGACAGGCCACTTGGCAAGGACGGATGTGGTGGACAGGCCACCTGGCATGGACGGATGTGGTGGACAGGCCACTTGGCAAGGACGGATGAGGTGGAAAGGCCATTTGGCATGGACGGATGAGGTGGACTGACCACTTTGCAAAGATGGATGAGGTGGACAGGCCACTTGGTTAGGACGAATGAGTTGGACAGACCACTTGGCGAGGACGGATGTGGTGGACAGGCCACTTGGCAAGGACGGATGAGGTGGACAGGATACTTGGCAAAGACGGATGTGGTGGACAAGCCACTTGGCAAAGACGGATGTGTTGGAAAGGCCACTTGGCAAGGACGGGTGTGGTGGACAGACCACACGGTTAGGTCGGATGAGGTGGACAGGCCACTTGGAAAGGACGGATGAGGTGGACAGGCCACTTGGCAAGGACGGATGAAGTGGACAGACCACTTGGCAAAGATGAATGAGGTGGACAGGCCACTTGGCAAGGACGGATGAGGTGGAAAGGCCACTTGGCAAGGACGGGTTAGGTGGACAGGCCACTTGGCAAGGACGGATGAGGTGGACAGGCCACTTGGCAAGGACGGGCGAGGTGGACAGACCACTTGGCAAGGACGGATGAGGTGGACAGGCCACTTGGCAAGGACGGATGTGGTAGAAAGGCCACTTGGCAAGGACGGGTGAGGTGGACAGGCCACTTGGCAAGGACGGATGTGGTTGACAGGCCACGTGGCAAGGACGGATGAGGTGGACTGACCACTTGGCAAAGATGGATTAGGTGGATAGGCCATTTGGTTAGAACGTATGAGGTGGAGCCAGGCAAGGACAATTGGCAAGGACGGATGAGGTGGACAGGCCACTTGGCAAGGACGGATGAGGTGGACAGGTCACTTGGTAAGGACGGATGAGGTGGACAGGCCACTTGGCAAGGACGGATGTGGTGGACAGGCCACTTGGCAAGGACGGATGAGGTGGAAAGGCCACTTGGCAAGGACGGATGAGGTGGACTGACCACTTTGCAAAGATGGATGAGGTGGACAGGCCACTTGGTTAGGACGTATGAGTTGGACAGACCACTTGGCGAGGACGGATGTGGTGGACAGGCCACTTGGCAAGGACGGATGAGGTGGACAGGATACTTGGCAAAGACGGATGTGGTGGACAAGCCACTTGGCAAAGACGGATGTGTTGGAAAGGCCACTTGGCAAGGACGGGTGTGGTGGACAGACCACACGGTTAGGTCGGATGAGGTGGACAGGCCACTTGGAAAGGACGGATGAGGTGGACAGGCCACTTGGCAAGGACGGATGAAGTGGACAGACCACTTGGCAAAGATGAATGAGGTGGACAGGCCACTTGGCAAGGACGGATGAGGTGGAAAGGCCACTTGGCAAGGACGGGTTAGGTGGACAGGCCACTTGGCAAGGACGGATGAGGTGGACAGGCCACTTGGCAAGGACGGGCGAGGTGGACAGACCACTTGGCAAGGACGGATGAGGTGGACAGGCCACTTGGCAAGGACGGATGTGGTAGAAAGGCCACTTGGCAAGGACGGGTGAGGTGGACAGGCCACTTGGCAAGGACGGATGTGGTTGACAGGCCACGTGGCAAGGACGGATGAGGTGGACTGACCACTTGGCAAAGATGGATTAGGTGGATAGGCCATTTGGTTAGAACGTATGAGGTGGACAGACCAATTGGCAAGGACGGATGAGGTGGACAGGCCATTTGGCAAGGACGGATGAGGTGGACAGGTCACTTGGTTAGGACGTATGAGGTGGACAGGCCACTTGGCAAGGACGGATGTGGTGGACAGGCCACTTGGCAAGGACGGATGAGGTGGAAAGGCCACTTGGCAAGGACGGATGAGGTGGACAGGCCACTTGGCAAAGACGGATGTGGTGGACAGGACACTTGGCAAGGACGGATGAGGTGGACAGGCCACTTGGCAAGGACGGATGTGGTGGACAGGCCACCTGGCATGGACGGATGTGGTGGACAGGCCACTTGGCAAGGATGAGATGGAAAGGCCTCTTGGCAAGGACGGATGAGGTGGACAGGCCACTTGGTTAGGACGTATGAGGTGGACAGGCCACTTGGCAAGGACGGGTGAGGTGGATAGGTCACTTGGCAAGGACGGATGAGGTGGAAAGGCCACTTGGCAAGGACGGATGAGGTGGACAGGCCACTTGGCAAGGACGGATGTGGTGGACAGGACACTTGGTAAGGACGGATGAGGTGGACAGGCCACTTGGCAAGGACGGATGTGGTGGACAGGCCACCTGGCATGGACGGATGTGGTGGACAGGCCACTTGGCAAGGACGGATGAGGTGGAAAGGCCACTTGGCAAGGACGGATGAGGTGGACAGGATACTTGGCAAGGACGGATGAGGCGGACAGGCCACTTGGCAAGGACGGATGAGGTGGACAGGCCACTTGGCAAAGACGGATGTGGTGGACAGGCCACTTGGCAAGTACAGATGTGGTGGAAATGCCACTTGGCAAGGACGGGTGTGGTGGACAGGCCACTTGGCAAGATCGGATGAGGTGGACAGACCACATGGTTAGGACGGATGAGGTGGACAGACCACTTGGCAAGGACGGATGAGGTGGACAGGCCACTTGGCTAGGACGGATGAGGTGGACAGACCACTTGGCAAAGATGGATGAGGTGGACAGGCCAATTGGCTAGGACGGATGAGGTGGACAGGCCACTTGGCAAGGACGGCTGAGGTGGACAGGCCAATTGGCAAGGACGGATGAGATGGACAGGCCACTTGGCAAGGACGGTTGAGGTGGACAGGCCACTTAGCAAGGACGAATGAGGTGGACAGGCCAATTGGCAAGGACGGGTGAGGTGGACAGGCCACTTGGCAAGGACGGCTGAGGTGGACAGGCCAATTGGCAAGGACGGATGAGGTGGACAGGCCACTTGGCAAGGACGGTTGAGGTGGACAGGCCACTTGGCAAGGACGGATGAGGTGGACAGGCCACTTGGCAAGGATGGATGTGGTGGAAAGGCCACTTGGCAAGGACGGATGAGGTGGACAGGCCACTTGGCAAGGACGGGTGTGGTGGACAGGACACTTGGCAAGGACGGATGAGGTGGACAGGCCACTTGGCAAGGACGGATGTGGTGGATAGGCCACCTGGCATGGACGGATGTGGTGGACAGGCCACTTGGCAAGGACGGATGAGGTGGAAAGGCCACTTGGCAAGGACGGATGAGGTGGACAGGCAACTTGGCAAGGACGGATGAGGCGGACAGGCCACTTGGCAAGGACGGATGAGGTGGACAGGCCACTTGGCAAAGACGGGTGTGGTGGACAGGCCACTTGGCAAGGACGGGTGTGGTGGAAAGGCCACTTGGCAAGGACGGGTGTGGTGGACAGGCCACTTGGCAAGGTCGGATGAGGTGGACAGACCACATGGTTAGGACGGATGAGGTGGACAGACCACTTGGCAAGGACGGATGAGGTGGACAGGCCACTTGGCAAGGACGGATGAGGTGGACAGACCACTTGGCAAAGATGGATAAGGTGGACAGGCCACTTGGTTAGGACGTATGAGGTGGACAGGCCACTTGGCAAGGACGGATGTGGTGGAAAGACCACTTGGCAAGGACGGATGAGGTGGACAGGCCACTTGGCAAGGACGAATGAGGTGGACAGGCCAATTGGCAAGGACGGATGAGGTGGACAGGCCACTTGGCAAGGACGGCTGAGGTGGACAGGCCAATTGGCAAGGACGGATGAGGTGGACAGGCCACTTGGCAAGAACGGGTGAGGTGGACAGGCCACTTGGCAAGGATGGATGAGGTGGACAGGCCATTTGGCAAGGAGGGATGTGGTGGAAAGGCCACTTGGCAAGGACGGATGAGGTGGACAGGCCACTTGGCAAGGACGGATGTGGTGGACAGTCCACGTGGCAAGGACGGATGAGGTGGACTGACCACTTGGCAAATATGGATGAGGTGGACAGGCGACTTGGTTAGGACGTATGAGGTGGACAGGCCACTTGGCAAGGACGGATGAGGTGGCCAGGCCACTTGGCAAGGACGGGTGAGGTGGACAGGCCACTTGGCAAGGACGGATGAAGTGGACAGGCCACTTGTCAAGGACTGGTGAGGTGGACAGGCCACTTGACAAGGACGGATGAGGTGGACAGGCCACTTGGCAAGGACGGATGTGGTGAAAAGGCCACTTGGCAAGGACGGATGAGGTGGACAGGCCACTTGGCAAGGACGGGTGTGGTGGACTGTCCACGTGGCAAGGACGGATGAGGTGGACTGACCACTTGGCAAATATGAATGAGGTGTACAGGCCACTTGGTTAGGACGTATGACGTGGACAGTCCACTTTACGAGGACGGATGAGGTGGACAGACCACTTTGCAAGGACGGATGAGGTGGACAAACCACTTGGCAAAGAAGGATGAGGTGGACAGGCCACTTGTTTATGACGTATGAGGTGGACAGACCACTTGGCGAGGACGGATGTGGTGGACAGGCCATTTGGCAAGGACGGGTGAGGTGGACAGGCAACTTGGCAAGGACGGATGAGGTGGACAGGCCACTTGGCAAGGACGGATGAGGTGAACTGACCACTTGCCAAAGACGGATGAGGTGGACAGGCCACTTGGCAAGGACGGATGATGTGGACAGGCCACTTGGCAAGGACGGGTGTGGTGGACAGGCCACTTGGCAAGGTCGGATGAGGTGGACAGACCACATGCTTAGGACGGATGAGGTGGACAGGCCACTTGACAAGGACGGATGAGGTGGACAGACCACATGGTTAGGACGGATGAGGTGGACAGGCCACTTGGCAAGGACGGATGAGGTGGACAGGCCACTTGGCAAGGACGGGTGAGGTGGAAAGACCACATGGCAAGGACGGATGAGGTGGACAGGCCACTTGGCAAGGACGGATGAGGTGGACAGGCCACTTGGCAAGGACGGATGAAGTGGAGAGGCCACTTGGCAAGGACGGGTGAGGTGGACAGGCCAATTGGCAAGGACGGATGAGGTGGACAGGCCACTTGGCAAGGACGGTTGAGGTGGACAGGCCACTTGGCAAGGACGGATGAGGTGGACAGGCCACTTGGCAAGGATGGATGTGGTGGAAAGGCCACTTGGCAAGGACGGATGAGGTGGACAGGCCACTTGGCAAGGACGAATGTGGTGGACAGGACACGTGGCAAGGACGGATGAGGTGGACTGACCACTTGGCAAAGATGGATGAGGTGGACAGGCCACTTGGTTAGGACGTATGAGGTGGACAGGCCACTTGGCAAGGACGGATGAGGTGGCCAGGCCACTTGGCAAGGACGGGTGAGGTGGACAGGCCACTTGGCAAGGACGGATGAGGTGGACAGGCCACTTGGCAAGGACGGGTGAGGTGGACAGGCCACTTGACAAGGACGGATGAGGTGGACAGGCCACTTGGCAAGGACGGATGTGGTGGAAAGGCCACTTGGCAAGGACGGATGAGGTGGACAGGCCACTTGGCAAGGACGGGTGTGGTGGACTGGCCACGTGGCAAGGACGGATGAGGTGGACTGACCACTTGGCAAAGATGGATGAGATGTACAGGCCACTTGGTTAGGACGTATGAGGTGGACAGGCCACTTGGCGAGAACGGATGAGGTGGGCAGACCACTTTGCATGGACGGATGAGGTGGACTGACCACTTGGCAAAGATGGATGAGGTGGACAGGCCACTTGGTTAGGACGTATGAGTTGGACAGACCACTTGGCGAGGACGGATGTGGTGGACAGGCCATTTGGCAAGGACGGGTGAGGTGGACAGGCAACTTGGCAAGGACGGATGAGGTGGACAGGCCACTTGGCAAGGACGGATGAGGTGAACTGACCACTTGGCAAGGACGGATGAGGTGGACAGGCCACTTGGCAAGGACGGATGAGGTGGACTGGCCACTTGGCAAGGACGGGTGTGGTGGACAGGCCACTTGTCAAGGTCGGATGAGGTTGACAGACCACATGGTTAGGACGGATGAGGTGGACAGGCCACTTGGCAAGGACGGATGAGGTGAACAGGCCACTTGGCAAGGACGGGTGAGGTGGACAGACCTCTTGGCAAAGATGGATGAGGTGGACAGGCCACTTTGTTAGGACGTATGAGGTGGACAGGCCACTTGGCAAGGACGGATGTGGTGGAAAGACCACTTGGCAAGGGCGGATGAGGTGGACAGGCCACTTGGCAAGGACGGATGAGGTGGACAGGCCACTTGGCAAGGACGTATGAGGTGGATTGGCCACTTGGCAAGGACGGATGTGGTGGATAGGTCACTTGGCAAGGACGGATGAGTTGGACAGGCCACTTGGCAAGGACGGATGAGGTGGACAGGCCACTTGGCGAGGACGGATGAGGTGGACAGGCCACTTGGCAAGGACGGATGAGGTGGACTGACCACTTGTCAAAGATGGATGAGGTGAACAGGCCATTTGGTTAAGACGTGTGAGGTGGACAGACCACTTGGCGAGGGCGGATGTGGTGGACAGGCCATTTGGCAAGTACGGGTGAGGTGGACAGGCAACTTGGCATGGACGGATGAGGTGGACAGGCCACTTGGCAAGGACGGATGAGGTGGACTGACCACTTGGCAAGGACGGATGAGGTGGACAGGCCACTTGGCAAGGACGGATGAAATGGGCAGGCCACTTGGCAAGGACGGGTGTGGTGGACTGGCCACTTGGCGAGGTCGGATGAGGTTGACAGACCACATGGTTAGGACGGATGAGGTGGACAGGCCACTTGGCAAGGACGGATGAGGTGGACAGTCCACTTGGCAAAGATGGATGAGGTGGACAGGCCACTTGGTTAGGACGGATGAGGTGGACAGGCCACTTGGCAAGGACGGATGTGGTGGACAGGCCACTTGGCAAGGACGGATGAGGTGGACAGGCCACTTGGCAAGGACGGATGAGGTGGACAGGCCACTTGGCAAGGACGGGTATGGTGGACAGGCCACTTGGCAAATTCGGATGAGGTTGACAGACCACATGGTTAGGACGGATGAGGTGGACAGGCCACTTGGCAAGGACGGATGAGGTGGACAGGCCACTTGGCAAGGACGGATGAGGTGGACAGACCACTTGGCAAAGATGGATGAGGTGGACAGGCCACTTGGTTAGGACGTATGAGGTGGACAGGCCACTTGGCAAGGACGGATGTGGTGGAAAGACCACTTGGCAAGGACGGATGAGGTGGACAGGCCACTTGGCAAGGACGGATGTGGTGGACAGGCCACTTGGCAAGGACGGATGAGGTGGACAGGCCATTTGGCAAGGACGGATGTGGTGGATAGGCCACTTGGCAAGGACGGATGAGGTGGTCAGGCCACTTGGCAAGGACGGATGAGGTGGACTGACCACTTGGCAAAGATGGATGAGGTGGACAGGCCACTTGATTAGGACGTATGAGGTGGACAGGCCACTTGGCGAGGACGGATGTGGTGGACATGCCGTTTGGCAAGGACGGATGAGGTGGACAGACCACTTAGCAAGGACGGAGTAGGTGGACAGGCCACTTGGCAAGGACGGATGTGGTGGACAGGCCACGTGGCAAGGACGGATGTGGTGGACAGGCCACGTGGCAAGGACGGATGTGGTGGACAGGCCACGTGGCAAGGACCGATGAGGAATTGCGGATGGAAAACTATGGAAAGAATGAAGAGAGCGAGTGGCTCGACAATGCCGTGCCTGGCCCTCACCCCTGTACAACGGGGAATAAGGAGGAAGAACACCAACAACTGTTTATGTTTCTCGGTGAAGTCACGTGCGACACCTTGTAGTCCCACGCGATGCCGTCGGAGTAACATCGGATACAAATCGCTTGTGTAAACGGGTGTTAACCTAGGCCATAAGGCATTATAGTGATGAGTATGATTTCGGAACATAACCCGCAAGTTTGAACTTTGACATAAAGCCCTGATAACGACATTCAGGCTTAGATACTTGCAACAGCATTATCAATGTAGATTGCACTTAATATATATATATATATATATATATATGTGTGTGTGTGTGTGTGTATATATATATATATATATATATATATATATGTACAACATAGACTCCAGGAAACGTTTTGTCAGTCATAGTATGTTACAACAATACAACGACAGGTGTATTTCATGTCAATTTTGATTATTTGTACACACACACCTCCTTATACATCAGTTTAATTGACAGTTCCAGGGCTGGTAAAATGCCAAGTCACTTGCCCAGTGGGAGAGTGGACAAACACCTTAATGTCAAACCTACATGCAATAATGCTTTGGTATTGAGCACACGTTTCCATGTTTCTTTTAAACACAATTAATTATATAAACATCGCAGTATTGTGAGTTTGTTGTAGCGTTTTGGTGATGCAAGTTAAGCTGAATCAAAAGTAACTTGAATACCCATCATCATATGAAACAGTTTCCGGATTGTTGCAATGTTAAATATGACACATAACGCGCCATGGACGGATGACTGGCAGCGAGTTATTGCAGTCACCCTGCAAGAGGGGAAGCCAGACGTACCTTTATACTCGAAGGAAGGCTTGCAGTTGCACTCCGAGGCGGCATTTTTTAATCAATGTAGGCGCATTTTTAGTAATTCACAGTAGATGGTACGTTGGTCGTACCATAAGAATGTAATCTACGATGTGCTAAAAACTAATTGTACTAATCCGAGTCACAGTGTCACTTGGATGCGGTCTTCGTTGGGTTCAGTTTCTGCCTTCAATAGTAGAACCAGTCTTCAGTGCGAGGACCAAATTCTGTGAGTAGGTAGTGCGCGCTGTACGATCTCAAAAGCCTACTTATAAAAAAGAATTTAATGACCCCTAATGAGTTTTGCACATCGCTGAGTCAGCAAAAAATGCGAGACTAATCCTATGCATAAAAAAAGATCAAAGGCTTCGTGGTTGACACTAATGAGTTTGGGAAACCTACTTATAAAAAACGTGATTGATGAGCGATGTAATTTGATACTAATTGGATGATTGACGGTACACTAGAGAGATGCCACCTAGCGGTGAGTGCGGAGAGCATTTTAGTCCTAGCGATCAACGCCGTACCTAGAGCGCGCTGACGTAAGCAATAATGCGTTTATCGCGCTAACCACGCTAAAACCATGGAACATTCGTAGTGCTGACGTAATGCGTTTGTAGATTCGGGAGGCCACCTAGCGGTAATGTTAGGGATCGAAAGGTTAGTCGCAACTTTTTATTAGTGGTATATAAGCGGTGGCGGTAGCGGGTGATCGGTAGTCGGTACGATGTCGCCTATAAGGTTTGGTGGATCGCGGTCGTTCTTGTCGAATATGTATATGCGTCGACTGTCGGCGTTCGGTCGAGGCTTTCGATCCGTCGAGCACGCCTATCAGTATAGGAAGGCGCTATTCTACGAGGACGTGGAATGCGCCGAAATAATCAAAAGTTCGCTAAGCTCTTACGCAGCGAAACGACGCAGTTACGACATTCGACTAAAGAGAATGAAAAACAAATGGACCGACGTTAGGGTGAAATGTATGAAGATGTTGTTGAAGAGGAAGTTTGACGGAGCGAGCGATTTGAAGGATGCACTGTTGGCGACCGGGGACGACGAATTGGTGGAATGGGTAGCGAGTAAGGAGGGTTTCTGGGGTAGCGGAATCGCGGGCGATCGGGGGAAGAACACGCTCGGTAAAATGTTGATGGAGTTGCGCGATGAGTATAAAAAGGAGTAAAAAAGTGTTCGTCGTTCAGTCGTGAAAAATGAACGGACCGTCGTTGAAGCATCCTTTTACGTGTATAGTAGCCGGTCCTACGGGATGCGGTAAGACGACGTTCGTCGAGCGTTTGATACGTTACGACACTATGATCGATCCGCCGCCGGAGAAAATCCTGTGGTGTTACGGACAGTGGCAGAGCGGCTACGCGTCTATGTCTTCGAAAATAGAGTTCGTAGACGGCCTGCCGGATCCGAAACGTTTAGACGGTAAAGCGAGAACGCTTCTAGTACTCGACGACCTCATGGAGGAGACCGATAGCCGGGTGACGGTACTATTTACTAAAAAAAGTCATCATTGTAATACGTCGGTCGTACAATTACGTCAGAACATGTTTCCGAAAGGGAAAGAAAACCGTACAATCAGCCTGAACGCTCAATACATAGTGCTATTCAAGAGTCCTCGAGACGCGGGTCAAGTAGGTCACCTAGCGAAACAGATGTACCCGGGAAAGGTCAACTACATGATAGAGGCTTTCAAAGACGCGACGTCGTCGGCGTACGGGTATCTATTAGTGGATCTGAAACAGGAAACGGAAGAGGACATGCGTTTGCGTACGTGCATATTTCCGGACGATGACCTTCAGTACGTGTACGTACGGAAGGGTGGCGGCGGCGGTGGTGGTGGTGGCGGCGGCGTCGGCGGACTATAAGAAGAGAGGGACGACGGGGCGTACGTTTATTAGTCGCTATGACGGGGCGCGTGAAGGGAGCGAAGAGACGACCGAAGGTGGCGGGACCGACGAATCAAATAAAGAGACACATCGTCGCCCTGCAGCTGTTGGAGAGACATAGGCGGAACATCGCTCTGCGAAAAGCGCTACTCGCCCACGCGGACACCGGTCTCATTTGTAGTCTGTGCGATTGCGCGTACAACATTCTGAAAGGGAACGTGAAGTTGTCGCCGAAACAGAAACGCGTATTGTCGAAATACCGGGATCACCTGCGTAAACTCGTCGACAAACACGTGACGCGTAAGCAGAAGCGTGTCATCTTGCAAAAGGGTGCGGGTGGTTTTTTGACGGCCCTGCTAGCGCCGTTAGCGAGTACCGTTATCTTGCCGCTGCTCAGACAGGTGTTCGGCGGTGGCGCCGGCGGTAATTGATGCAGTACGCGAAGAAGATGGCGTTGGTCGATCCACGATTGGTGGAAAGCCTCCTGCCACGCGTCGATCAGTCGTCGAGCACGCCTCGATCACGTGTGCTGAGTAGTCTTGACAGCGACATGAAGGACATTCTAGAACGTTCGGATTTATCGGAACGAGAAAAGGTAGCGTCGTACAATCAACTGCTGAGTCGGTACAATACGATAGAGGCGGCTCGAGCGGCGCAACCGGTACGCGTGTCGGTGGTGAACAGCGGCGAGACACCCGCGGTACCGGTGGCGCCAGCAGCGGCGGCGGCGGCGGCGCCACCATCGTCGGAGACGATAGAGCGCGAAATCGTAGCCAGTATGCCGAAAACGTTGAAAGAGAAGACGAGACTGCTGATCGAAAAAATGAAAGCCGATCCGTTGTCTCGATGGAACGATCGCGGTGAATTCGTGTACGACGGTAAAGCGATCGCGGGGAGTAATATGGTCGATCTAGTAAACGATCTCATGCGAACGAGATCGAAGACGACGGCGCCCGTAGGATGGCGGGAGTTCGGATTGCGCATGAAGGATATGAATATCCCTATGGAATTCGTAGGCAACCCGCGCTATCGTTCGTACGTGAAGCAACGACGGAAGCGGCTACTAGAAGAGAGGATGTCGAGACCGTCGACGTCTAGTTCGTCAGCAGCGCCGACTGAGCGGAGACGTCGTATGCGAGACGAACCTAAACGCAGATCCGTTTCGTGGGACGTCACGGAGTGGGATACGTTGTCGTCATGACGACGTCACGACGAGCGATCATCATCGTCGGCGTCGTCGGTTTCATCATCGCGCTTATCGCGTTCTGTATAATCGCATCGTCGTCGTCGTCGTCGTCGTCATGGTGTCCGGGTGGAGTCGTCGTCGTCCAAAACGAAAGCCTCGACAGCAACGAAACGTCGACGTCGACGACGACGAGGAGCTGAATAACGCGTACTTCGATCCGAAACGAGTGGGGAGTTACGGAGGCGTCGACGCGTTGCACCGGGCGTCGAAGCTCCGACGTCCGGCCGTCGAGAGGTGGCTAGCGTCGCAGGACGCCTATACCCTACACAAACCGGTTAGACGTCATTTCAAACGACGTCGCGTCATCGTGGGCGGTCGAAACCAGCAGTGGCAAGCCGATCTGGTCGACTTGACTAGACTGAAAACGCACAACGACGGTATAACATTCCTATTGACGGTGATCGATGTGTTTTCGAAGCGGGCGTGGTGCGTTCCGTTGAAGAATAAGTCCGGAGCGTCGCTCGTCGCGGCCTTCGAGCGCCTGCTGAACGACGACGACGAGACGCCGCACACGCTGCAGACCGATAAGGGGAGCGAGTTTTTGAACCGACCCCTGCAAACGTTGCTAAAGAGTCGCGGCGTTCATCATTTCGTGACGCATAACGAGGAGACCAAAGCGAGCGTCGTGGAACGGTTTAATCGAACTTTGAAGACGCGTATGTGGCGCTATTTTACGAAACACGAAACGCTGCGCTACGTAGAGACGTTACCGGATTTCGTGCAATCGTACAACAACGCCTACCACCGAAGCATCGGTAGGACGCCGGCAAGTGTCGACGCGACGAATCAGGAGGCCGTATGGCAACGACTGTACGGTGGCGACGGCGTCGAACGACGACGAAAACCGAAACTACGCGTGGGAGATCGCGTACGTATCAGCAAGACGAGGGGTCATTTCAAAAAAGGATACATGGCTAACTGGAGCGAGGAGCTGTTCACCGTCGTAGAGGTGCACCCTTCCGAACCGCCCGTTTATCGCCTCAAGGACGACGCCGAGACGCCGATAGAGGGCACCTTCTACGAACAGGAACTACAACGCGTAGTCGTTCCGAAAGACAAACTATATCGCGTGGAGGCGGTTATTCGGCGTCGTCGACGTCGTGGCGGCGGTTCGGAGGCGCTCGTAAAATGGAGCGGATATCCGGCCTCATTCAACAGCTGGATCGACGCCGAGTCGCTCGTGGACCTATGAATCGTTGGATGCGTCACACCGGCTGCTGGCGACTGCACGAGGCGGGACTATGCAACGGCTCTTCGTTCTTACCGTATAAAGGTCCCTGTTGCATCGACAGGGCGCAGTGGCGCGACGATGCGCGAAGACGACGAAACTACCTCGAGTGGCGAGCGTCGAACGAACGCCGACGAATCGTCCGTCGTCGACGACGAGCGCAACGCGGACTCCATCGACGCTACAACAGCAACCGCCGCCGAACCCGTTCCATGGCGAATCTGCGGCAACGAATGCCCTAAGGCCGAAATCGTGTTCCTCTGTCAGGTCGTCGTCCTGTACTTCGTCATCGGCGTTAGTATATACAATCTGACGAAAGGTCAAGGCGACTCCAACCTGTGGACGGCGCTGTTGAGCAGCTGTCTCGGTTACCTGCTCCCGAGTCCGTCTATGAGTGTCGGCGGCGGCGAACGTCGACGACAACGCGATGGCGGTCTCGTCTGATTTTTACCTGACGCTGCCGAGCAACGCGTCTATGAAACGTCACCCCGAAAATACGTTGACGCACTACGTCACGACGTTGCCGCGACGTTTCGACCTGTCGGGGGAGTGGGAATGCGGCGCCGTGTCGGTACAGTATCCGCACACGTGGTACAACGTGAGAAAGAAGGACGCCTACTTCTTTCTGACTTGCGCGGTGGGCGAACGGAACGTTTACACGCAGATAGACGAAGAAGGCACGACCTTGCTGATATATCGTCAGACGACGATTCCTCACGGTTTCTACAACAACGTTTATACGTTGTGCAACAGGATCAACGAGGCGCTAGAGAAATTACACACCAGGAAGGCCAAGGCCGTGCTAGAATACTGCGCCGTCTCTAACCGCTTTACGCTACGTCTGTCGGCGGGTGTCGAATTTATCATACCTCATACGAGCCGTCTGAGACACGTGCTAGGTTTCCATAGCAACACGATCATGAGTTCGTCCGCGTTCGGTCCCGCGCCGGCGACGAGACCCGTCATCAGCACGTCGCCCGCCGCGTACACGTTCGAGTACGAAGGTCGCGATACGGTGAACATGTCGGCGGGCATCGAGAGTCTGTACGTGTACACGGATCTCGTGGAACCGCGCGTCGTCGGTGACGTGTTCGCGCCGCTGCTTCGAAACATCGCCGTCCGCGGTGAGAACGGTGACGTCATTTCGGAATCGTTCGTTCGCGTGCAATACGTTAAGCTGATGCGGAATCAATTCGACGAGGTCGAAGTCGATATAAGAGACGATCACGGCAACCGATACCATTCGAGCAGGGGAAGGTGGTGACGACGCTTCACTTCAGACGTTGTAAATCGAAATTGTTTTAACATGTCGTCGAAGAACCCGTACGTGGACTACTACGTTCGTCAGGTCGGCGGACAGCTGCCGGTCTTCGTCGGCGCTCGGGGTCAACGAGGTCACGGTCTGGGTAATCTCTTCGGGAGTCTGTTTCGAAGCGCCATGCCGCTTATCAAGAGGGGCGCGATGGCGTTGGGAAAACGGGCGCTCAACACCGGCATGCACGTGGCGCGCGACGTCGTCGGCGGCGGCAATCTGAAACAGTCGCTAAAAAGGCGCGCGAAGGAGGCCGGCGCCGATCTTCTCGACGGTCTATTGAATCCGCAGGCGGCGACGCCAAAGAAGAAGCAAAAAAAGACGCAGCGCCGTCCCCGCGTCGGCGTAAAGAGAGCGCGCTTAGCGGCGACGACCGTCAGTAGGCGGAAAAGAGCGCGTCGAAAGGACATATTCGACGAGTAACGACGATGGAGCGCAGCGGACTCGAGAACGACGGTCAGTTCTCGCCGTACTTTCGAGTGCGCGTCGTAGTGGTGGTGATGGCGGCGCCGCCGCCGCGCGGGGGAGATTCGAACCTGCATACGCTATTAAGTCAACTCGAGGAAAAAAAAAAACCGTCGCGGCGGCGGCGGCGGCGGCATAAAAAGAGCACGCCTAGCGGCGACGGTCGTCAGTAGGCGGAAGACGTCGAACGGACGACAACGACGATGGCGTTCGTGAACGGCTCGACGTGCGAGGGCGTGAAGGGCGAACTGGACCTGTTCAGCGGACCGGTGACGCAGACGAGCATCGAGAGTAGTCATTGGACCGTCTACCAGCCGCTGACGACTCTCGACGCCGGCGGCCCTATCGAGTTCCTCGTGCCGGGTTCGGGCGAAGTCTATACGGATCTGGCGAGCGTTCAACTGTACGTGCGCTTCAAAGTGACGCGGGGGGACGGTACCGATCTGGCGGCCGCGGCCGCGGTGGCGCCGGTCAACAATTTCCTGCATTCGATGATCAGTCAAATCGACGTGTCGCTGAACAACACCCTCGTGACGCCGTCGACCAATACGTACGCGTACCGGGCCTACCTCGAGACGTTGCTAAGTTACGGTAGCGACGCGAAACGTTCGCATCTCACGGCGTCGTTGTGGTACAAAGACACCGCCGGACGGATGGACACGCTCGGCAACGCCAACGTCGGTTTCGAGTCGCGACGCCTCGCGACGGCCGATAGCCACGAGGTGGAGATGATGGGACGGCTGCACGTCGACGCGTTTATGCTAAACAGACACCTACCGAACGGCGTCGACACGAAAGTGCGCATAGTGCGCTCGAAGGACGCCTTCGCGCTGATGGGCGCGGCAGCCGTACCGGGGTGGCGCGTCGTGCTGCAGGAGATGCGACTGCACGTGCGAAAAGTGAAGTTGAACCCGGCCGTCCAGATGGGACATATCAAAGCGTGGGCGTTGGGAACGGCTAAGTTTCCGATGCGTCGCGTCGACTGCAAATCGTTCTCGATAACGGCGGGCGCGCTATCGAACGTGCACGAGAACCTGTACATGGGCGCGATTCCGAAACGCCTCTTCCTGATGATGATCGACAACGTCGCCTACAACGGCGACTACACTAGAAATCCGTTCGACGCGCGTCACAACGACATAAACTTCCTGTCGGTCATCGTCGACGGACGTCAGGTGCCGAGCAAGCCGCTGCAGCCGGACTTCACGCACAACCGGTACGTGCGCAGCTACATGAATCTCTTCGAGGCGACCGGAAAGGCGTTCGAGGACGAGGGGAACGACGTATCGCGCACGGACTTCGGCGCCGGCTACAGCATCTTCGGTTTCGACCTGACCCCCGACTGTTGCGACGGCGATCATTTCAACGTCGTGCGTCAGGGGTGCGTGGGCGTCGATATGCATTTCGAGACGCCGCTAGCGCGTCCGGTGAACGTCGTCGTGTACGCGGAATTCGAGACGGTGATGGAAATCGACCGGAACCGGAACGTCATTTACGACTGGTAGTAACTATGGATACGTTTCAACTGATGCGTCGTCTGGAACTCGATACGTACGCTAAACGTATCGTCGTCGGCGTCGTGCCTAAAGACGCGCTACTTACCGCCGCCATTGGCGCCACCTACCCGACGGCCTTCGTGTGCAACACCGACGACGGCGGCGAACCGGGACAGCACTGGATGGCCGTCTACGTCGGCGTCGACCGACGAGGCGAGTACTTCGATTCGTACGGTCTGCCGCCGCTGCACGCCGACTTCCGCGCCTTCCTGCGCCGCCACTGCGGCGACGCGTGGACGTACAACGACAAGCGCCTGCAGAGCGTCATCTCTAACGTGTGCGGACAATATTGCGTCGCCTACCTTCTCCTCCGATGTCGCGGGATGCCGTTGACGACGTTTCAGAACCTATTCGGCACCGATAGGGTGAACAATGACTGTCTCGTACACGATTTATTAAAACCTCACCGCTTGTAGTAGTAGAAATAAAAACGAACGAATGATGTATACAATTGTTGGTGTTTATTATTACCCACACATACATACATACATACATACAGAAACTACCCCTAGGGGGGTGGTGGGGGTTAGGTTAGTAGTAGACGAGTTAGACGAGTTTACGAGTTAGACGAGTAACGAGTTAGACGAGTTAGACGAGTTTACGAGTTAGACGAGTATCGGCGCCGTAGTGACGCCGTCGTCGAGCACGCGGCGTTTAGCGTAGAAGTAGCTCAACGCCGCGCGCTCTTGAACGTACGTCAACACGGACGAGTCTTTCACTTGGAAACCGCGGTTCCAGCCGACGCCGTTGCGACGGTCGCGCAGTACGGCGAGGAAGGTGTGCTCGTCGATGTCGGCGTTCTGTCGCTTGCTGAGCCCCTTCGTGCTGTACTTCGGA
This sequence comes from Paraescarpia echinospica, assembly GCA_020002185.1. Taxonomy (NCBI): domain Eukaryota; kingdom Metazoa; phylum Annelida; class Polychaeta; order Sabellida; family Siboglinidae; genus Paraescarpia; species Paraescarpia echinospica. The sequence continues at coordinate 30,022 of JAHLWY010000973.1, forward strand.
CCGGCGACGCCGCCGAAGCAGTAGTAGGTTTTGCTGCACAGCGCCACGATCCCGTCGCCGCGCCACTCTTCTTTGAAGAGACCCGGCGTTCGACGATCGAACAGGCGTCGGCGCGCGCAGCAGGCCGCCTCGTCCCACGCTAGACCGGCGACGCGCCGTCGTACGTAGGCGTCCACGTGCGCGTCGCAGCATTCGGCCGGAAACCAGAGCGAGCGATTCCGGAAGTAGTGTTCGCGACGTTCTTCCGGTACGAGCGCGTCGACGTCACGTCCGGCTAGGGCTATGTACGCCGAGTCGGTGTCCATAGCGCAGTACTGGAAGAGCGGACGGGGAATGTAGGCGTCGACGAAATCGTAATAAAATTCCAGCATTCTCAATTTTGCGTACTGCAATACGAAATAGCCGATATGTATCGGCAGGCCGTAGACGATTTTACGCTTATTCAGCGCCACCTCGTACAGCGCGTCGTCGACGACGGCGTCCAGTTGCCGGAAGCGGCGATTGTTGAAGAGCATCGACGCGCCGATCGGCGTCGCGTACTTGATTTCCCGGTGCCGATCGACGCGCGTAATCGTTTTCCCGTAGGAACTGTTCCCGAGAAGTTTAAATGTATCGGCGATGATCGATTTGTCGGGATCGATATCGCCCTCGCGGCGCGCCGTCGAAACCGCGTCGCCGAAGCGGCGAAAGCACGCTATCGGCGCGTACTCGACGATCTGGTAGACGCGCTCGACGACGAGCCCGTGCGCCAGATACCAGCGTAGGAGCGGCGTCGCGAGCAAGATCGCCGCGCCGAAGTAGCTACCGACGAGCGCGCGTTGAGGTCGCGTGAGGAGATCGTGCGATTCGGCGTAGTCGCGCATGAACGGGCTGAGATCGTCGCGCGCGATATCGACGTTCTTGAATACCGGCTGCATCTCGGCGAACTTGTCGCGCAGCGCTTCCGGTACGGCGATATCGCACTGCACGAGGCCGAACAGAGAGCGGTCGCGCACCGCCTCCAGTATCGTCGAGAGCGTAATGGCGGCGGTCGGTTGCCATCGTGACGCGTCGGGCGGCGTCGGCACCGCCGGCGGTCGCACGGCGTGCCACTGGCACTCCCACATTTCGACGACTTCGTCGACGAAACGGCGCAGGTAGGCGGTCACGGCGATCGTCGCGGCGTACAGCGTCGTCATCGGTTGACCGTTGACGGCGTTCGTCGTCACGTGCGCCTGACACGTCGGGCAACCGTGAAAATAGCAGCCGTGAAATTGGTACGCCGTTCGCGTGGCGGCGCACCAGCCGTCGACTCGGTACTTTCCGATGCGCTTCTCGCGTCCGTTCAACTGGGGACGTATACGCGCGCCGGTTTCCGCCTCCACGCGCGTCAACCACTCCACGGCCATACGACCGTAGCGGTGCACGCGTTCCGCTCGAAAGGCGTTCTCAGCGCGTCGGCGCGTATACCAGCCCGTCGGCATCTCCTGCATTATCGCCCATAGATAGAGGCCGTTCGCGTCGAAGCCTACTATCGATCGGCACGGCGCGCCGCCACGAATCGACGTCACGTCGGCCTCGTGGTGGCGCGCGAAGATGATCGACGGGCCGCCGACGATCTGCGCCTGCAGCAGACGGTGCAGATCTTTGTTCGGCTCGTTGAAGAGCGAGAAATGGATCGACTTCGGCAGGTCGCTGAACAGGTACAACAACGTCAACCCCGGTACGCTGATGGCGTCCTTGAACATGTCGATACGTCGGCGCCGATAGAAGGCGAACTGGCGATCGACGGCCTCGAGAAACGGCGCCACGTCACGATTGTTATACCACACAAGAAAATCGCGCATCGACGTCATGCCCTCGTCGCGCCACGCCGTCGCGCAAATCTCGTATGCCTCCGCGGAGATTCCTCGCGTTTCAGCTGGCTGTAGAAAGCTTCGCGCGACGGCAGGGCGGTTTCTTCCAGACGCGACAACGCGTCGATGTGCTCGTACGGGAAGTAGCCCTTCGTTGCCGAGCAACCGTACGCTTTCAGAAAGCGATCGTAGCTAACGCCGGGCGCGAGGTAATTCGTTATGTCCAGGAACTTCAACGTCGTCGTCGACAGGCACATGTAATTGTTCTGATGTTTAATGGTAAACGCCGACGACGTGTGCTGCGCGTCGTCGGTTATGAGCAGGGGGGTCAAGTACTTTTTGACGACGTTCAAGTCGTACTTACCCGAATTAAATCCCAATACGGGCATTTGTCGAAGGTACGTCCACAGCCGGTCGGCGAGTGTGGCGTACGGTGACGCGTCGGCGTCGTCGTCGTTGCATCGTCGCCGCCCGTCGGCGTCGAGCGCGTCGAGCGCCTCGAAGGTCGCGTCGTAGCGGGGACGTAGAATCGCGCACGCCGCCGCGCTCACCGCTTCCAGGTCGTCGATGAGGCGACGCGCGAGTTCCGACGAATCGCCGGTCGTGACGTAACAGCGCGCCGCTTCGTGACCGGGCACGTTCGACGCGACGCTCACGCTGAGCAGTTCGTGTCGCGCGATCCAGCGGCATTTGTCGCTATTCGTCGGCAGATCGTTATCGGCGAAATAACACTCGAAATCGAACGTCGCGCGGTACGGGTAGTAGCGCAGGTCGTCGTCGCCGACGTCGATGCCTTCGTCGTCGAGCCGCTCGAATACGGACGCCGTCGGTCGGTAGACGCCGCCGGGGAATACGTGACGAACACCGCCTTCGCACGTCGCTTCGTGACGCCGTAAATCGTGCGCGTTCCGCCAGAGGACGCTGCCGCATTTCCCGCACTTGTACGTTTTCGTGTACGCGCGCCGATCGCTTATGTACGAGAAGTGCGACTCGTACAGGTTGACGTTCAGCGTCGTGGGGTGCACTTCGAGCGATCGACGGACTAGTTCGGCGACGTCGTTCGTCAGTCGACGATAGACGACGACGTTGATGCCGAAAACCGTCTCCACGCGATCCAGTTCGTTCAGGCGCACGCCGCCACCGTTCGAGGTCGTCGCCGTGTCGCGACGATACCGCGCGTACAGACGTTTAGCGTCTTTCGTTAAACGGTTCGTATGACGGATACTTTGACCTCGTCGGTGACTTTGCAGGTGAAGGGCGATGCATCGGAAGAGACACAGATGATCGTCGTAGGGTACGCCTCGAACATCGTTCGTCAACGACACGATGGACCTGTTGAGGCGCACGTAGGCGGGAAGCGTCGTCACGCCAACGCAGCCGATAGGATGATTGATGATGACGTTCACGAAGTAGGTGGCGTTAGTTACGAGCTCGACGATCCATCCCGAGTCGGGACGCCGCGCGATGGCGTACTGCAGTACGTCGGTAGTGCGCACGGCGTCGAGGAATCGTTCGAATGAACGGCTATCGGTAACTAGGGCGGGTGTTTCGAGGAGGCGTCCGCAACAGTTACACGAAGAATGAAAATATCGGTACCGACCCGACACCTTGTGGCGTAATACAAAACCATAACTAACGTTAATTTTAAACGCGTTCTTTTGCGCGCGAAACATTTCCCTCAGACGCGGTTCGAGTACGCGCGTACTCGTACAGGCGGTCATACGATAGTTGTAACGCGACTGTATGACGCCGCGCGCCACCGACGTCTCTATGCTACGCCGGTGCTCGTCTACGACACGCTGTAGATCGTCGGGCGACGGCGGCGGCGCGCTAGCGCCGGCCTCCACTGATTCACTAGGTGGCGAACGACCACACTGCAGCCTCAGATGTCGTAGCATAGCGTAACGCGTGGTGTATAGCTTGCCACATTTTGGGCAATCTCGCACTTTTGGACACTCTAGCGCTTCGTGTCGTTCTAACATCGACTGCGTCGCGAAATAGCGCCGACATTTCGGACATTGCCATGGCGATGGTGGTGGTGGCATTCTCTCTAATGAATATTTTTCGAGCGTCGCTATTTATAACGACGACGGTGACGGTGGTGGTGGTGGTGGTGGTAAGTACACCCTAGCGGGGAGAATGTGTGGTGGTGGTTTTTCTAACTAACCCTAGCGGTGG
>JAHLWY010000974.1:0-34003 GCA_020002185.1 Paraescarpia echinospica
TTGGAAGGTTCACTCAAATCTGCTGTCATTCTCGGTGGATATAGGTGAGATCTACACTCCTCTCTTCCAGTCTTATTATATAGTCAAACTTTGCTTTATGGTTACCTCACTAATGCAGCCACCTCACAATTAAGATCATCACAAGACAGTCCCAAATTATTGCTGTGAGAGTAAAGTATAGGAAATGAAGACGGAGGGGGGCAGTGCACATACAGCATTCTAACAATATGACATTCACAATTTCTGCAGCGTCTACTTCAACTGCAAAACTGACTGTCTGTGCGAGCACAACGAGAGAAGACCTACACCATCCTATCCAACACACACGACAGGACACAACCTGCCTGCCTGCCTGCCTGCCTGCCTGCCTGCCTGCCTGCCTGCCTGCCTGCCTGCCTGCCTGCCTGCCTGCCTGCCTGCCTGCCTGCCTGCCTGCCTGCCTGCCTGCCTGTGCCTGCCTGCCTGCCTGCCTGCCTGCCTGCCTGCCTGCCTGCCTGCCTGCCTGCCTGCCTGCCTGCCTGCCTGCCTGCCTGCCTGCCTGCCTGCCTGCCTGCCTGCCTGCCTGCCTGCCTGCCTGCCCGCACGCCCGTCCGCCCGCCCGACCGCCCACCCGCCTGCCTACCTCATATGAGTGAATATGGCCTAACTCATATATACATGACTGCAAACGCACCCTAGTGACCAGTGACTATGGTGATAATTTGGAAAAGTTCACTCTACGTTTATTCCCCAAAAAAGTAAGTTCTCACCTATTTTTTGTTTTAATTCTACCATGCATGCCAGGTAAGCGCCATGACGAGAACATTTGCCAAAATTACTGCAATGTATTCTCTCATTGTTCACACTGTGGGGCTCAAGGCTGACATGATCGACTGTTACACAGTGCATAGTAGGGTGTATGTGACAGTGGGTCCATAGGAGGGTGTATGTGACAGTGGGTGCATAGGAGGGTGTATGTGACAATGGGCGCGTAGGAGGGTGTATGTGACAGTGGGCGCATAGGAGGGTTTATGTGACAGTGGGTGCATAGTAGGGTGTATGTGACAGTGGGCCCATAGGAGGGTATATGTGCAGTGGGTGGCGCATTAGAGGGTGTATGTGACAATGGGCGTGTAGTAGGGTGTATGTGACAGTGGGCCCATAGGAGGGTGTATGTGACAGTGGGTGCATAGTATGGTGTTTGTGACAGTTGGCGCATTGGAAGGTGTATGTAACAGTGGGCCGATAGGAGTGTGTATGTGACAGTGGGTGCATAGGAGGGTGTATGTGACAGTGGGCGTGTAGGAGGGTGTATGTGACAGTCGGCCCATAGGAGGGTGTATGTGACAGTAGGTAGATAGGAGGGTGTATGTGACAGTTGGCGCATAGGAGAGTGTATGTAACAGTGGGCCTATAGGAGGGTTTATGTGACAGTGGATTCATAGTAGGGTGTATGTGACAGTTTGTGTATATTAGGGTGTATGTGACACTGGGGCCATAGGAAGGTGTATGTGACAATGGTGACACCTTGCGGAGTTTCGACATACTAGAAATCTAGACATTCATGTAAAATGGCGCCCAAACGGTAACATGCGTTTTGGTTTATGACGGAGGTGGGAGTGAAAACCGTGCAGGCTGATGGCATTACGTCACTTGTGTTGAATCCGGACTCTTTCGACGCCCAAATCAAAACCGTGCATCCTAATCCTATTCACTAGTCGGCATATGTTTCGAATCCGGACCCTGTTGAAGTTCAAATACCGACCCACTTTGCGCTAGTCTGTGCCACTGCGGCCGTGCGTTACCGCACAGCGCGCGTAAAAAGAGATATATATTGCAGCATATGTTGATACAAACCGGGGCGCTATTTACGCCTCAAATGGACGTAAGACGCAATATTCTTAAAGGTAAATATGCCTAGGATAATGTTGAATGATGGAACTACAGTGTATTTCACTGAGGTATCAAAGACAAGCAAAACTCAAGCGGCAAAATCAATGACAAAGTAGGTCCGGGTTCGACGCAAATGCCCACAAGTCTATTCAACTAATATTCTATGCGGTTTTGTCTTAGCAAAATAAGGAATGTGATTCGTAAGATATCTTTGTGCTACATATATAATACATATTCCGACAAAGTTGTGCAAACAAACTTTTGGGAAAGTTGATTTGAGTGAAATACTTACGAATATAAACCAACGAAGTTCACATCTCATAAAAAATGCCTACTAACCAAAACCGTGTATACTAACGGGTTATCAATAACTTGGGTTAGACAATGATGTGTTTGCACAGCAATTGGATGTACTAAACAACTTATACTGTTTTATAAAAAGGACACAATTTGAGAAACATTCTTGCGATTAATAGAAACATACTTTTGTGGCATTCCATAAATGACTGTTTAATTAATTGTATAGCATTCTAACAAACAAATAAAATATAATCTTTTGAACATAAACTACCAATTTACCATAATATTATGATATTAAAATAATTTAAAGGTGATGATGAAAGAGTCTTCAGATGATACCACTGGATGCTTCCCAGAGAAGTCGAGATGGTGTTCAACTGAACAGGTCTGCCAGGGAGTAAAGTGTAAAGCGCTTTGAGCAGTCCTGCGCTATATAAGAACTCACCGTTTACTTTTTTATTGACTCTGTCAGCGAGGTAACAAGGCCTAGGGTTAGTGCAATAAAACATAACCATAACCAAGTACCAGTGGCCAAGAGGAAACCACACCTCTACTGAGTACCAGTGGTAAAATGGAAACCACACCTCAACACGATGAAACAATCATGATTACTGACTTTTATCAATCATGATTACTACATTTACAAGTAGTGTCTTGTTATTTTATATCTTCCCCTGTATATTCAAGAGTAAAGGTTAAAAAATACCTCAGAATGCACCATTTTAAAGCTAGTTTAAAAAAATATCCGGGCGACCATGCCCCCGGACCCCCCTAACAACGCTTCGCGCCAGCGGCGCTCGCGTACCCCACGCCTACCACCTCACCCATCATTTCACCCAGGGGAAACACTGCATAGTATGGTTTATGTGACAGTGGGCGCATAGGAGGGTGTATGTGACAGTGGGTGCATATTAGGGTGTATGTGACAGTGGGTGCATATGAGGGTGTATGTGACATTGGGTGCATAGGAGGGTGTATGTGACAGTGGGTGCATAGTAGGGTGTATGTGAGAGTGGGCGCATAGGAGGGTGTATGTGAGAGTGGGCGCATATGAGTGTGTTTGTGACAGTGGGTTCTTAGGAGGGTGTATGTGACAGTGGGTGCATAGTAGGGAGTATGTGACAGTGCGCCCATATGTGGGTGTATGTGACAGTGGGTGCATAGGAGGGTGTATCTGAAAGTGGGCGCATAGGAGGGTGTATGTGACAGTGTCCACATTGGAGGTTGTATGTGACAATGGGTGCATAGTACGATGTATGTGACAGTGGGCCCATAGGAAGGTGTATGTGACAGTGGGTGCATAGTAGGGTGTATGTGACAGTGGGTGCATATGAGGGTGTATGTGACAGCGGGCACATAGGAGGGTGTTTGTGACAGTGGGCATGTAGGAGGGTGTATGTGAGAGTGGGCCCATAGGAGGGTGTATGTGACAGTGGGTAGAGAGGAGGGTGTGTGTGACAGTTGGCACATAGGAGGGTGTAGGTGACACTGGGTGCACAGGAGGATGTATCTGACAGTGGGAGCATAGGAGGGTGTATGTGACAGTGTCCGCACAGGAGGGTGTATCTGACAGTGTCTGCATACGAGGGTGTATGTGACAGTGGGTGCATAGTAGGGTGTATGTGACAGTGGACCCATAGGAGGGTGTATGTGACAGTGGGTGCATAGTAAGGTGTATGTGACAGTGGGTGCATAGGAGGGTGTATGTGACAATGGGTGCGTAGGAGGGTGTATGTGACAGTGGGTGCATATCAGGATGTATGTGACAGTGGGTGCTTAGGAGGGTGTATGTGACAGTGGGTGCATAGAAGGGTGTATTTGACAGTGGGCCCATAGGTGGGTGTAAGTGACAGTGGGTGCATAGTAGGGTGTATGTGACAGTGGGCGTGTAGGAGGGTGTATGTGAGAGTGAGCCCATAGGAGGGTGTATGTGACAGTGGGTAGATAGGAGGGTGTGTGTGACAGTTGGCACATAGGAGGGTGTAGGTGACACTGGGTGCACAGGAGGATGTATCTGACAGTGGGCGCATAGGAGGGTGTATGTGACAGTGTCCGCACAGGAGGGTGTATCTGACAGTGTCTGCATACGAGGGTGTATGTGACAGTGGGTGCATAGTAGGGTGTATGTGACAGTGGACCCATAGGAGAGTGTATGTGACAGTGGGTGCATGGTAAGGTGTATGTGACAGTGGGTGCATAGGAGGGTGTATGTGACAATGGGTACGTAGGAGGGTGTATGTGACAGTGGGCACATATCAGGATGTATGTGACAGTGGGTGCTTAGGAGGGTGTATGTGACAGTGGGTGCATAGAAGCGTGTATTTGACAGTGGGCCCATAGGTGGGTGTAAGTGACAGTGGGTGCATAGTAGGGTGTATGTGACAGTGGGCGCATATGAGGATGTATGTGACAGTGGGTGCATGGTAAAGTGTATGTGACATTGGGTGCATATTAGGGTGAATGTGACAGTGGGCCCATAGGAGGGTGCATGTGACAGTTGGCCAATAGGAGGGTGTATGTGACAGTGGGTGCATAGTAAGGTGTATGTGACAATGGGTGGATAGTAGGGTTATGTTACAGTGGGCCCATAGGAGGGTGTATGTGACAGTTGGCACATAGGAGCGTGTTTACGACATTGGGTTCATAGTAGGGTGTATGTGACAGTGGGCCCATAGGAAGGTGTATGTGACAGTGGGCCCGTAGGAGGGTGTATGTGATAGTGGGCCCATAGGAGAGTGTATGCGATAGTGGGCCCATAGGAGGGAGTATGTGACAGTGGGCCCATAGGAGTGTGTATGTGACAGTGGGTGCATAGTATGGTGTATGTGACAGTGGGCGCATTGGAGGGAGTATGTAACAGTGGGCCTATAGGAGAGTGTATGTGACATAATAGGGTGTATGTGACAGAGGGTGCATATGAGGGTTTATGTGACAGTGTGTGCATTGGAGGGAGTATGTGACAGTGTGTGCATTGGAGGGAGTATGTGACAGTGGGTGCATAGGAGGGTGTATGTGACAGTGGGTGCATAGTAGGGTGTATGTGACAGTGGGTGCATAGTAGGGTGTATGTGACAGTGTGTGCATAGGAGGGTGTATGTGACAGTGGGCCCATAGGAGGGTGTATGTGATAGTGGGTGCATAGTATGGTGTATGTGACAGTGGGCGCATAGGAGGGTGTATGTAACAGTGGGCCCATTGGAGGGTGTATGTGACAGTGGATGCATAGTAGGGTGTATGTGACAGTGGGTGCATATGAGGGTGTATGTGACAATGTGTGCATAGAAGTGTGTATGTGACAGTGGGTGCATAGTAGGGTGTATGTGACAGTGGGCGCATATGAGGGTGTTTGTGAGAGTGGGTGCTTAGGAGGGTGTTTGTGACAGTGGGTGCATACTAGGATGTATGTGACAGTGGGCCCATAGGAGGGTGTATGTGACAGTGGTTGCATAGTAGGGTATATGTGACAGTGGGTGCCTATGAGGGTGTATGTGACAGTGGGTGCATAGGAGGGTGTATGTGACAGTGGGTGCATTGTAGGGTGTATGTGACAGTGGGCGTGTAGGAGGGTGTATGTGACAGTGGGTGCATATGAGTGTGTATGTGACAGTGGGTGAATAGTAGGGTGTATGTGGCATTGGGTGCATAGGAGGGTGTATGTGACAGTGGCCATATCAGGATTGTAGAATGCATTTACGCTATGCTTAGAATGTTACGCGGTAACTGAAACAACGCATCAAAACTGAGCCCTCGTTGGCGTAGAGCTATGCGAGATTTTTTGGCGCTTGACAATTTCAATCGCGGAAAAGCCATATATTTCCTGAATATAATGTCAACATTCACATGCTAATCAGGAGTGGCTGTATTTTAGTTACGTTAAAATATAATCCCATGTGACATGTGTACGTCCGTGCGTGTAACATTGGTTGGCTCTATCCTTATAATATGTTACGCTAAATTAAAATTTTGAGACCCCCGCCCGTTTGTAATGCTTTATAACACTGACCTGCTTACCCCCTAAAAGGACATTCTTTTTGAAAAAGACCCTGTGGCTATCTATCATGGTACATAAGAACTAGAATTAAGAATAAAGTAAAAGATCAAATTATAAATTACTAGAATAAAGTACATGTATAACTAACAATAAACAATAATACATTAATTGTTCAAGTTTAAACCTACTATTAATAGGTGTGATTTCTGATAGGGGGAGGTGTACAGGAGACAGATGCGCGAGTGGTCGTGCCAGACTGTCGAACGGAGCTCGAGTCCTTCTAAACCTATTTCGGTTTCTAAAATTGGACAATCTCGTTCACCCTACTTTGCCTGTTTGTTTCGTAAGAGACGACACATATGGTATACTTTATAACATGGGCGTTTCATTACCTAATGCCAGAACCGTTGGTCATGAAGTGAGATATGTGAAACAATGATACAGATTTCCATGTAATGAAAATTTCCTTTCAATTGTCAAATGAACAAACTATCGGATGTGTCCGATAATGGATTTTGTTGTTGTTAAAAAACTAATTATTCATATCGTTCTCAAAACTTACATTTTTATTGGTAACAAAATACGTAAATTATTCTGAAAATGAGCCCAAGCTAGTCGAAACCTAGTCGACTTGTAGGCCCATTCGCATTCGTTGTTTTGAATAAAATTCGATTCATGTGGAATCGTAAGATAACTGCTTGTTCCTCTATGATGACTAGTGTTTGTATTACGTCGGAAAATTGCACAATAACTAATTCTGACGCTCGTTTCGACCCAAAACCTATACTTATAAACATGCTCTGAATGCATGGAAAGGGTCGGCCTGATGCGAGTTTAAGTCATAAGTGACGTCACATCTCGGCATCCCGAAAAGCGCGCCAAAAATATGCATATTCGAAAATGTTCGGATGCACAGCATAAAATCTTGAATTTATAATTCATTGAATCTTTTGGATTTTGTTGGCTTGGTGGACGTGGAAATAGATAGCAGGATATAATATAACATGAATTCAAGCAATAGGTGTTTTCATTCCCTTTAATAGAACAAACTTGAAAACAACCAAATGTACACACCAATCTGAAACACATTCTATTAGCATTGTCAACAGTAAATGTCAAAGGGTTTGTGTCAACTCAAACACATTTTGTGGCAATGTTACTGTTTACCATCCACCAGGGGTACTAATTGCCCGTGATGCATCGCATAGAATTAGTTTCAGTTATGTTTTATAAATAAACTGAACCGGGATAAACCACGTGATTGTGTATATGGATGACTGTCCGTGTTCACAATATATTATTCTTTGTTATTCAAGTTTAAACAAGTACAGCATCCAATTTCTCTCTGTGACAGTTTATATCATCGGGAGTTAAAATGAAATTTGTTTTCCGATCGATGTGTTCGGTACGATTTTGGTTTGCTGCAAGTTGGTCACAGGCACGCACAGACACGCACAGGCACGCGCAGGTACGTGCCAGCACCCGCAAGGACGTTTTTTTTAAAGAATGAGACCGTTTCATCGACCAGCATGCCATAAAACATAAAACTCTGATGATCATGAGTGATTTGAACTTTCATATTAAAAACGCTACAAATATTGATGCACGGGGACTGATCAATTCTGTGAATGTCCCAGGAATGGTGTTGCATGTTCGCGGGCCAACCCATAGGAAAGGACACACGTTGGATGTACTCATGACCCTCAGCACGGACGAACACCTTGTTCGAAATGTTACCATTACGGACATGGGCCTTTCTGACCACTTTGCGGTGAGTTTCAACATAGACATTGTTCAACATCGCATTGGTTTGATGAAAATCAAATATAGCAAGTTACGCACCATTGATGCAGTATCCTTTCGACAAGACATTCCACTGTTCTGATCGTATGGTCTTGACTTGCTGAACGTAGAAGAACTGGTTGATCAATACGATCATATGCTGGTCAGCTTAGTTGATTCGCTCGCGCCTAAGCAAGAAAAGCATGTCCGATTACGGCAAGATGCAGCGTGGTATACCGGCGACTTACAGACTGCGAAACGAGAGAAACGGCAGAGAAAGATCCAAACTAAAGGTGCATAGACAGTTGTACGCTGATCACTGAAAGAGAGTGAATAGGTCTACACTACTTACCCAAACAAAATCTGCCAACTATTCCTGCATATTCTGTAATACAGGCAAGAACCAGTAACGACTGTTACGAATTGTAAACTGTCTACTGCATCGCAAAGTGAGAACTGTATTCCCTACACACACGTCAGAAGCTGAAATGGCGAGTATATTTTCATACTATTTTTCTGAAGATTATTATTATTATAAGCAGTTGTGGTTGAAATCAGTTATGTTTAGGATTATTTTAGTTACACTGTAATCGCTGTGGATGTTGAGATTCGTCGTGCCCTCAGCCGTGTCGAATGGCGATGACTGACGGGGCAGATCGTTGAAAAGGCATAAGCGAATCCTACATACCTCCGTAGTTTGAAACGCGAACATATATATATAGGTATGTGTATATATATATATATATGTGTGTGTGTGTGTGTGTGTGTGTGTGTGTGTGTGTGTGTGTGTGTGTGTGTGTGTGTGTGTGTGTGTGTGAACTGAGTGCACTAAACCAGGCATATCAAAAGGTTCTGTCGTAGAATGTATTGGAAGTGAAATGACGCATATCTGGGAGAGTGTAGTTGGCAGAGTGATATTTTGCCATTTTTTCTACATTTCACACGTGGGTGCAGAAAAATGTGGTTATTTTGGTCAATATCGCACCGTGTATGAATGCGTTTTAAAAGAGCCGGAGGTATTTGATTTTGACGAAATTTCATCAGTATATCAATGACATGATATCAGTGACTGTGAATGAATTTGATATTTTTGTCAGGTACAGTTTTATTATAATCTGACAAAACGTTAACATGGTCGCCAATGGGAAATCTAACAGTGATCTCGATCACCCCTACTATTACTAGTGAACACTTGTGGGACTAGCGAAGTTTACCAAGACTAGTTAAATCATTATTTACACCCAGCATACGTATTTATTTGAAGTTGAAAATGACAAAGAAGTTTCCAAAAAAACGCGGTAAGGCACAATCAAAACGGAACGTAAAGAAGAAAACGACGACTTCGAAGTTCGACAGAACCCACGTCAGAAGATGATCGTGTCGTGACAGCGGAATGGAGGGTCTGTGGGGTCCCGGAAGATGGCGCGCATAGCGACAACGAAGAGGCATTACATCTAGGATTCAGTATCTTGAATTATGTGTATCAACCTGTAATGACTATTGGGCTATATGAGCACTTGTATAGAATCCGGATCCACCTCGATTTCGCCGTTATCAGTGGAATTTTGCCTAGCTTTGATACTTCGGAGGCTGAGCGTAAATTCCATCATTTAACATCATCCCAGGCATATTAAAGTCTGTCTTCTGCCATAAGTTCTGGTGGAATGCCCTCCCCGGGAATGTGTTGGTAGCCACAACCATCCAGGCCTTCAGGTGAATGGTTTGTTTCATGGTTCTAAGCCATGGTCTCTGCTTTTTTTTACACATCGTTCATACTTTAAGTTTACTCGCACTTTATACTTTTTTCACACCTTCACATCTGGCACAGCACAGTTGTTGACACGCACAAATATGCCGATCAACCACGTAGAAGTATAAGCCGTTGGTTCTTCTATCTGGTGTTTGTGCCAGGGGAAGTAAAAAGTCACTCGCAGGGAAACGGAACGTTGGAAACACCTATCATTAGGACCGTTAGTCGTATGTCATTGCCCTTAATATTTGATATGCGGTAGTCAAGGTTATCGCCCATCTTGGCTATTCACAACCAAATATTGTGTATTGTCTACAATGGGCGAATGGGACCAAAACGATTGCAGTGGTATTATGATGCATAATGCCAAGTCTAAGCCCTGACAGTAACATACAAGTTCTTTAGGTGACCGGCCAAAGATGTGTAGCTGAAAAAAATAGTGAACTGTTTTCCTCGTTTGAATGCTATATAGATGCTGACATGCCTTCTTACAATTGTTGTGTATACCCACCTAGGACCGTTGGTGGGTTATGAGGCTGGATTTCATGAGATCTGGGATCTCATTCTCTAAAACTCCCATCTCTTGGCATTAATGTCCGAAAAAGGACCCTGCCAATTAATAGTTGTTGAACACCTGTTAATGTAGATGTGTCTCTAGATGCATGACATATGTGATAAGCTATACAGGCAGTTTTAGTAGTCCGAATTGCCATAAGCCCATTAGGGGTCAGCACACTGTTGGACTTCCTGCTTGATTACAGACGAAACAAAGTGCAGTATATTTTTGAGAAATGACTTTTTATAATATTCACTTGCTCTGACATAAGTGCACTTGAATAGTCAGATTTCTAGATGTGATTGTTGAAGCTGTTGACAGTAAAATTGTGTCTTTTTAGCTGATTCTACTAAGCGGAAGGGTATCTGGCAGCAATTTGGCTAGTTGACACTTAAGCCGGATTACTGCCTGCATCCATTTGTAAATATTGACGGGTGTCATACATACAGGCATTTTGCAAGAGCTAGAGATATTAGATTTTGACTAAACTCGACCAGCATGTCAATGAGATGATAATAACAGCAGGTGAGAAGTTTAAGAAACTTTATAGGTCACGTTTTCTTATAATCACATAAAACGTTAACATGGTCGCCAATGGGAAAACTGACAGTGTGCTGAGTCCAATTAAAGTCCCTAGCAACGGAAACACGCTACACAGTGAGGCATCATGGACGACAGGTTTTATGAAAAATATGCAGACAAAATTAATGAAAATGTGTCTATTTCAACAAACAATCAGTGTATATTGTGGACAGGCTGCACAAAAGGCACAGGGGTGAAATACGGAGCAGTTAGCTGCAAGTTTAGATGTGGAAATAGACGTACCATCACGGCACACCGGTTAAGCTATATGCTGCACCACAGGAGAACATTTATAAGAGCGAATCTAGATGCTTCACATCTCTGCCACAATAGTCTCTGTGTGACAGCCACACATGTCAGCCTGGAACCACACGGTGTCAACAATGAAAGAATTTCTTGCGTGAAATCAGGCGAATGTCGTGGTCATGGCATTTACCCTGCATGCATGTTAGATTTAAAATTAAATCCATTAAAAATGGTGAGCACTTACATTTTTTCGGGAGTTCGTGTACGATGAACTTTTCCGATGTGTGATCGTTACAACTGGTCACTGATATATGTCGACATCAGTCAGCCCCTGCTGTCACTGATGTAGCATTGCATCGTGTCGATTGATCATGGTACTCAAGATGTTCGTGGTGCTCGTAGTCGGATTGTGTTTGCATGAATGTCGGCAGGCAGATGGTGTCGTGTGTGTCGGATGGTCTACGTCTTCACATTGTGTTTGCATGGATGATGGTCAGTTTGCAGCCCAAGTAGACGCTGCAGAAATACAGAATGTCGTATTGTTATAATGTTGTGTATGCACATTGTGCTCGTGTGTATGTGTGTCTATGTGTCTGTCTACTCTCTGCTTGCGTAAGAGTGATCGGCCGATTTTCGTGACCTTAACGAATATGGGTGATCAGTACGATTTCCCGGTGGCTGTCGGCGCCTCCTTCTCACTGGTGTAACTGCCGTTGCTGTCACTGCTACTGTTGTTACTGTATGACTTGCTGGTTTGGGATCAAGTTGACTCTTTCTGTAGATGTCGTCTTGGCATCTCTGTCGTTTCGCCCTAATGTAGTCTCTCATCCTCTTTGACTTGGTGGCTCGTCTGTGTAGGCGCACCGATGGCCGTCTGGCATATTGTCGTTGGTAAGCTACATCTTGCTGGATCCGTTTAACAGCGTGAGCAACTCTTCCACCCTTTGTAATGGGACACTGTATATTTTCCAATTTTCGTAGCATTGAATCTCCAGCACCGTAGTTTAGACGATCGATGACTGAACACACACGTCCCAGTGCATTTCGACTGAATTTAACATTCTTAGGTACCGATGCGGAAAAAGCTCTGTTTGCAGATTCATTTGGATTTGTTGTTAGTCTGCGTCGTGTCATTTGAAGTGCAGCATTGCCAAGACGCATTTCAATCAGTCCTTGAAGTGTTGCTCGATCACTGTCTGTCATATTTAGTCGCGTGAGGCCGCAGGCCTTCAAATGCTGTGAAGTATTCCACCAATTCTTGCGACCACCACGGCAGACAATTGCATGTCTGCGACAGTTTCTGCATGAGCCAGAATAGCAGTCGAGTGTGGCTTGAAAGATGTCGGGCATACGTCTAGTTATAACTGTCGTGTCACTGTCGTGAAGTATGTGGACACTTGTGTAGATCTTCTGGCATCTTGTTTTCACATCTTCCGCAAAAATTTTTCTGTTTTCTGCTCGCCTTGCAGCAGTTTCTCCTGGAAACATCCTGGGGGAGAATGATGCTTTCATGATATGACGAAATTGCGTTTGAGACAGATGCGTCGTATCGGATTGCCTCTGTGTCTCCATACCTGCTGGCATTGCATCTTGTACACCTCGCGATGCTAATGCATCACCGTCTGTAGCAACATACTTGATTGCAACGTCATCTTGTGCTAAACTGTCGCCAATTTGTTTCCCAATTCTGTACTCGGACAGCGGATTTGTTGCTTGCACATTGGCCGTGCAACCAGCATGGCCAGGACAGGTGACATTGACACCCTTGTTCCGAAGTGAAGCTCCTAGTTTACACAGCTTGCTGTCCATCCAGAAAGCTATGATTTCCTTTTCACTGGTTTGCCAACTGATTGCAGTTCCCAAGGCCTGTGACGCATTCTGCCCACCACAGCTGTAAGTGTTTTTGAGATTTGTGGAGTTGTACCGAACATCGACGCTTATGTTAATCGGAGCATCTTCTGGCAGACCACGCAGAGTGTTGATCTCTTTTGTTTTCTGTCTTCTCCTGTGTAAGTCGTCCATGGTTGCTTGTGCGGTGACAGTTGCGACCTTGTTTGCAGTTCTCTGTAATCCTGTGCAACTAGGTGGTGGTGTGTCCATTGCAGCTAGAATGTGACGGATCTTTGTGGTCCCTATTGTCGAATCCTGGAGACCGACGTGAAGTGCGACATTAGTTGTAGCAGCTCGCTGACCACTACGTCCAGTGCTGACCTCAGTGTACAGTTTGTACATGCGCGAATGATAGTCACAATTTGTACATCGGAGTGATTGCTTCCAACAGAGACCGATCTGTTGTTCATGGTATATTTGAAACTGTGGAGAAGTGCACGTCGTCTTGCAGGCGTGCTCAGTGTAACATTCATTCCACATCTGAGCACTCTTTTCCATATTTAGCAGACGCATCTCGGATCCTCCTTGATTTTCGTCTGGCTGGAGGTAGCTGTCTGTTAAATCTGGGCATCGGTATGGGCGCGGTCGTAGAATTTTGCTATTGCCAGGCTTGCCGTCAGCATCGGGTACCGTTAACAGTCCACCAGAAGTTTCTTGTACGACTCTTGAAAAGTCAGCCATGCCGAGTCGTGGCATCCATACATGACTGTGTGGTGTTTCTGTTGATTCACCATGCATTGCTTCAAAATGTGGGTGGCCTTGTTGGAAACCGCGCCGATTTCTCCTCATTCCTCCAACAGGCGGTGTCTTCCTATCACTATGTTTGCTAAGTTTACCAGTCTCATAATTTGCAGTCTCCTTCATTGTAATAATGCAGAATAATCCCGGCAGAATCACAGTTGAAAGGGACAAACCGTTATTTGAAATCACAGACTTCTAATGAGTCTGAAAGTCCAAATCACAGTGACAGAACTTGGGTGTGATAAGGGGGGTGGGGAGAGAATCACATTAGTGAAGCCTCCATTTGGAAATCTATATCATAAATGGACCAATGACATTGCAGAAGGGTGATTAAACAATCTTTTTTTGTTTACTTCAGCTAATTAAACACATGTGAAGAGGTTGGGAGCAACCCTAATGACATCTTGGCAGAGTGACTACTGGCATTCAGCTCCTAGGCCCAGGCTGCCAGGACATACAGTCACCTGACTTGATCAGTACTCAATCAGGCAAGTGCCACAGTGTATTGAATGTCTACTAATTGAGTTGTGTAATACTGTGCAATTGAACTCATTAAGACGTCTGGCCTTTGAAGAATCCACACTTTAAGGTCATATATCATGTATAATTATAGTTGTCTAATAGGGAAAAAGTAAAAAAATCAATATAAATATAAATGCAACATAACAACTGCCTGTATGTGATATGTTTACAGAAAACATACTGGGCTTTCTGGAAAACAGGGTTAGGTCTTCATATATGCCGGATGAGAAAGTGTGTACAGTGTAGAGTTATGCCAGATTAGAATATGTCCAACAGTAAAATGCTTACTCATATGGTGCCCGGTCAAGTAGGGTGGCGCTTTTGAAATGTGTATAGAAAAAAAACATGTGGATGAATTTAAAAAAAAATTATTGCACAGTGTTTGAGATAGGAGTGCCTCTAAAATGTAGTAATTTAATTTTTTTTCTCAAAAATTGCCAAACCTATTTGGGGTCAGCACACTGTTGGACTTCCTGCTTGATTACAGACGAAACAAAGTGCAGTATATTTTTGAGAAATGACTTTTTATAATATTCACTTGCTCTGACATAAGTGCACTTGAGTAGTCAGATTTCTAGATGTGATTGTTGAAGCTGTTGACAGTAAAATTGTGTCTTTTTAGCTGATTCTACTAAGCGGAAGGGTATCTGGCAGCAATTTGGCTAGTTGACACTTAAGCCGGATTACTGCCTGCATCCATTTGTAAATATTGACGGGTGTCATACATACAGGCATTTTGCAAGAGCTAGAGATATTAGATTTTGACTAAACTCGACCAGCATGTCAATGAGATGATAATAACAGCAGGTGAGAAGTTTAAGAAACTTTATAGGTCACGTTTTCTTATAATCACATAAAACGTTAACATGGTCGCCAATGGGAAAACTGACAGTGTGCTGAGCCCATTATGTAGCATGCATTTTTGGATGGAGACGAAGCATGAGCTCGTCTTTCACCAATATTGTGTAGTAGACATGTATCTAATGCATCAGCATTGGAACCGGGGTAGTTGGGGGATAAGGGTTGAGAAAGGGGGTCTGACTTCCCCAAATACCTGGTATTGAGTGGTTTTGTAATAAAAGTAGCAAAATTTAGAATGTAATCCATTAAAATTGTCAACAAGAATACCCCTCTTCTCCCCATCTTCCATTGTTATGTCTGATAGCACGGAAAAGTTCACGAGATGGTAGGCAAAAATGATATGTTATTGTGAAAATATTGTAACAATAACCCCCTGCCTCCCAGCTTCGAATGTCATGTCTGATAGTGTTGAGTGATTGAGTGAGAGTCAAAGCCAAAATTTATGTCACAACAAAAAATGCACCCCGTTTTCATGTCTGACCGAACCGACAGCGGCATGCCAATGCCAAGTTCCTATGCCAATGTAATGTATGTGCTACTTTGTTACATGACAGATGTGTCCGACTGGTGATGTTGAGGGATTTGATGAAGATGAAAAGTATCAGAGAAGTTAGCTTGGACTCTTATTATGGAACACAACCTCAAGAAGAAGTCTGGCAGCTTCCAGTCAATGGGTATGACAGATTATACACATACACACTCACACACAGAAGACAGTTTCCGAGAGTATACATGTATAAATGATGTTTGTTGTGATATAAATTTGAAACAGTTTTTCGCGTTAACGCACTATACCAGTGTTCTCCCTGGGTAAGATGATGGGCGAGGTGGTAGGGGTGGGCTATGCTATATATAAATTAATATTTTTCAGATTAACCCCTTTTCCTCTGGGGTGTGATTTGTTTTGATTTCAGATGGAAATGGTTTTGGTGTCGCATGGAATCATCAGATATTGAAATATAAAACAGCATTTTCACCCCCATAATCCACGTTTCCTAGAAAAATGTTGTAGAAAAGCTTCCTTTGGTGTTTATCTTTCCTTTTTGGAATGATAAACTGTTACATCCATCATTTGATGAAATGTCCATCCGACAAAGAAACCCATGTTAGCCAAAGAAGTCATAGATACCCAGTAACGCATCAGTATTTGATTTTCATATCATAATAACTGTTCTGAATGTGACTCTGGAACATGTGAAATCATTGAACATTGAAATGTCATCTAAATGTCATGCAAAGGCTGTATCAGGGTACATAGGCCTACATGTACATGTGGTCTATCTTCAACAAACTCCGGTTTGGCTTTGCTTAAAAACTATGGATATAATGCTTAACAATGAAGTTTCTCAATGCTTCTCCATGCTCATCTGATCCCTGTTGGTTTTTGTATTGGATGGAAAGTTTTAGTGTCGGATGGACAAGGTTTTCATGTTGGATGGAAACTTTTTTGTCTTGTGATATTCTGTTGCGAAGGTGTCAATTCAATTTTGTTTCACTGTGAACAAACTTTACCATAAAAATTGACAGCTTAATGTGTTTTTCTGTACCAAAAATTTGTATGTGTATTTTCATAAAACTTAAAAAATTATAATTTATATGCGACTCACATAAATTATGATAATTATCCCAAAGAAAGAGGGGGTATGATTGGCCAATTCAGATTGGAAATTATTTTCCAACAGTTTTTGTCATAATTTGGGGCAATTATAATATCAACGATCTCAGCATAATTTGTTTGTAGATTTATTAGCCATGTCCATACGACACCAAAACTCACATCAATTTTCTCCAGTTTTGAATACAGAAAAGCCTATAAAATCAACATCAAACAAGATATTGACATACTGAATGTTGTTCCTGAAAGAGTATTCATATGGGTATTAGAAAAAATGAATTGTTTTTAATAGAAATCATTTAATTTCATGTGTCATACGAAATATATATTAATACGTATTGTAGTTTTATTTAAAAAATAAATCTCAATTACCATTCAATTTTTCAAGCAAATATATATTCTGTTTCCAAACACGTCTCTCAAATAATCATTACAGATCACATGTTAAACAATTAATGTATAGGCCAGACCATCTATTTGCATGGCTTTAGTGAGAAACTTGCACCTGTCTTCTGGAACAGAGACGTTTAATGTTCGGCTCTGTGCTGGAAAGATTTACATAAAGTTCCTGATCCTTTTTGGCCTTGATAAGTATTAATGTTGAGAAGTTGACCTCACACAGGTATGTTGTCATAAATCATAGCAACACATAAATGGTACGATCAGCAACGGTTTGATACTAATTTTTCACATGGACCCAAAATATGTCCTGGGGCACATCAAAGAACTTAAGTACGAAGTATGAGGGTGCGATCGCTCCTAAAGTCTATCAGTTCCTCTCAAACGTTTAGAGGAAGCTCCCCAGCGGAAACCTCTTCAGATGACGCAAAAGGATCACAAACCCAGTCATACTGTTCAGTGCCAGTCTACTGGAAATAATGCTGAATTGTTTTGCAAAGCATAACTATATGTTCTGCTATGATTATTCAGTAGTTTTTGTTCAGGACGTGTGTTATTCATCTCTTTAAACATCTCCAGTGAGCAATGTCCTAGTGCTTAGTACACCAATAAGAAATGAAATCATATGTTGGACTAACGATGGATGTAGGTGAACTAATGAAAACACACACATCTCTGTCCGTCTTCTGTTCCTCTCAAGATACACATAATAGAACGCTGACATCATGCTTATAAAACGGTGAAATTTAGAACAGTGTCTATGAATGTAGCTTAATATTAAGACAAGAACATTTTTACTTTTTATTGTAATTACCAGAGATGTCGCGACACACTTGATAGGTTGAGGGGCACACCATCACCAGTGAGCAGCGACACACTTGGGAGGTTGAGGGGGCACACCGTCACCAGAGATGTCACGACACACTTGGGAGATTCAGGGGGCACACCGTCATCAGTGTGCAGCGACACACTTGGGAGGTTGAGGGGGCACACTGTCACCAGAGATGTCACGACAAACTTGGGAGGTTGAGGGAGCACACCGTCACCAGAGATGTCACGACACACTTGGGAGGTTGAGGGGTCACACCGGTTGAGAAACACTAATATAAAGCACAGGTTGCAAATGTGAATCACATTTTACTTTCACATAAGTTGTTAAAAACTAACTTTAAGAATTTAGCTGGTGTTTTGTTGGATTATATAAAAACAAATTTGAGAAAGTTTTTTCAAAATGAGAAACTTTAATACTCAGTTCTTTTTCTGTTGGAATTTAGTGAATTTTTAGCAGTCTATCAGGTAGATGTTGCAGTCACACACTTCTACATGTAGTATTTTATACACCTTTATGCCTTTTTACCTGCATCTAATAGAAAGGAGAAATAAAATACTTTGATATACTTTTGAAATGTAGAAAACATTAGTACTCTGTCTTTTTTATGTGTACAATTAAATATTTTGTTTAATTTTCAGGCCTTTCACCTGGAGTTTTCAATGCAGTCATCCGAAAAGGATACAAGATACCAACCCCCATTCAGAAGGAGGTTGGTACCGTGGTTGTAGAAAAACTTCTAGCCTTACTCTGGCAGAATAAAACTGGCAGAAAATATTTCTTTTAGATCAGCAAACATGGCATGATTTATTTTTATGTATTTTTTTTATTTAAACATCTATAAATCTGTTATCACATTACATGTTTAATTGTTTTGATCTATTGATCTCTGCATTGATCAATTTGAAGTATTTATGTTTGTCAAACAATAATTTTTTATAGTTTATATTATTTTTAGATTTTATGCAACAATGCAAGATGTCCCAGAACAATAATTTGGAACTTGTACTACATTTATTATTAAAATAGGACATCATCGTTTTTGAAAATGTAAATATTTTGTTTGAAGTTTCATACTTTATGTACTGTTGAAAATGTTTGGATCAGCAATAGAATTGTAGATTTTAGGAAATGTATATATTACATTTGAATTTACACATTGTCATGTGTTACAATGTTTCAGACAATTCCTCTCATAATGGATGGTAAGGATGTGCTTGCTATGGCGAGGACTGGAAACGGCAAGATGGCAGCGTTCCCCATCCCGATGTTTGAGCGACTGAGTACACATGTGCCCTCTGGTGTGCATTCATTGATTATGTCACCAATGCAAGAACTAGCCCTGCAGACACTCAAGTTCACGAAGGAGGTAGGTCATCATGCTATGTGAAGTGATAGATCAATCAGCACATGATTTGTACCAGCTTCAACCCGTAGGCAGTATTGTGAACCCATGCATCTAAATGACCGACTACTGTCATGCATTAAAGAAGACAATTTCACACATTCACCGCTTCATGTGTGGTGGCATCGCAGCACACCAGACTGTCTTAACAATGTGTCTACTATTGCACTGTGAAGACGAACAGAGAAAGTAAAATCATTGCTTCATTACAGTCACTGTACATCTGTGAAGATATGATACCTATGTCTAACTACAATAAAACAGTAATGTGTCAATTATTTTTACAGTCCTGTTTTCATGCTTCCATCTTAGTGGAAAAGGGGGCAGCAGTTTTCTCAGAGAACCTGCTGCGATCTGTTGACAGTGGGACAGGCTGCGATCTGTTGACAGTGGGACAGGAGTCAATTCAATTTTTTTTCACTGTGAACAAACTTTACCATAAAAATTGACAGCTTAATGTGTTTTTCTGTACCCAAAATTTGTATCTGTATTTTCAGAAAACTTAAAAAATTATAATTTATATGCGACTCACATAAATTATGTTAATTATCCCAAAGAAAGAGGGTGTATGATTGGCCAATTCAGATTGGAAATTATTTTCGAACAGTTTTTGTCATAATTTGGGGCAATTATAATATAAACGATCTCAGCATAATTTGTTTGTAGATTTATTAGCCATGTCCATACGACACCAAAACTCACATCAATTTTCTCCAGTTTTGAATAGAGAAAAGCCTATAAAATCAACATCAAACAAGATATTGACATACTGAATGTTGTTCCTGAAAGAGTATTCATATGGGTATTAGAAAAAATGAATTGTTTTTAATAGAAATCATTTAATTTCATGTGTCATACGAAATATATATTAATACATATTGTAGTTTTATTTAAAAAATAAATCTCAATTACCATTCAATTTTTCAAGCAAATATATATTCTGTTTCCAAACACGTCTCTCAAATAATCATTACAGATCACATGTTAAACAATTAATGTATAGGCCAGACCATCTATTTGCATGGCATTAGTGAGAAACTTGCACCTGTCTTCTGGAACAGAGACGTTTAATGTTCGGCTCTGTGCTGGAAAGATTTACATAAAGTTCCTGATCCTTTTTGGTCTTGATAAGTATTAATGTTGAGAAGTTGACCTCACACAGGTATGTTGTCATAAATCATAGCAACACATAAATGGTACGATCAGCAACGGTTTGATACTAATTTTTCACATGGACCCAAAATATGTCCTGGGGCACATCAAAGAACTTAAGTACGAAGTATGAGGGTGCGATTGCTCCTGAAGTCTATCAGTTCCTCTCAAACGTTTAGAGGAAGCTCCCCAGCGGAAACCTCTTCAGATGACGCAAAAGGATCACAAACCCAGTCATACTGTTCAGTGCCAGTCTACTGGAAATAATGCTGAATTGTTTTGCAAAGCATAACTATATGTTCTGCTATGATTATTCAGTAGTTTTTGTTCAGGATGTGTGTTATTCATCTCTTTAAACATCTCCAGTGAGCAATGTCCTAGTGCTTAGTACACCAATAAGAAATTAAATCATATTTTGGACTAACAATGGATGCAGGTGAACTAATGAAAACACACACATCTCTGTCCGTCTTCTTTTCCTCTCAAGATACACATAATAGAACGCTGACATCATGCTTATAAAACGGTGAAATTTAGAACAGTGTCTATGAATGTAGCTTAATATTAAGACAAGAACATTTTTACTTTTTATTGTAATTACCAGAGATGTCGCGACACACTTGATAGGTTGAGGGGCACACCATCACCAGTGTGCAGCGACACACTTGGGAGGTTGAGGGGGCACACCGTCACCAGAGATGTCACGACACACTTGGGAGATTCAGGGGGCACACCGTCATCAGTGTGCAGCGACACACTTGGGAGGTTGAGGGGGCACACTGTCACCAGAGATGTCAGGACAAACTTGGGAGGTTGAGGGAGCACACCGTCACAAGAGATGTCACGACACACTTGGGAGGTTGAGGGGTCACACCGGTTGAGAAACACTAATATAAAGCACAGGTTGCAAATGTGAATCACATTTTACTTTCACATAAGTTGTTAAAAACTAACTTTAAGAATTTAGCTGGTGTTTTGTTGGATTATATAAAAACAAATTTGAGAAAGTTTTTTCAAAATGAGAAACTTTAATACTCAGTTCTTTTTCTGTTGGAATTTAGTGAATTTTTTGCAGTCTATCAGGTAGATGTTGCAGTCACACACTTCTACATGTAGTATTTTATACACCTTTATGCCTTTTTATCTGCATCTAATAGAAAGGAGAAATAAAATACTTTGATATACTTTTGAAATGTAGAAAACATTAGTACTCTGTCTTTTTTATGTGTACAATTAAATATTTTGTTTAATTTTCAGGCCTTTCGCCTGGAGTTTTCAATGCAGTCATCCGAAAAGGATACAAGATACCAACCCCCATTCAGAAGAAGGTTGGTACCGTGGTTGTAGAAAAACTTCTAGCCTTACTCTGGCAGAATAAAACTGGCAGAAAATATTTCTTTTAGATCATAGCAACCATGGCATGATTTATTTTTATGTAATTTTTTTTAATTTAAACATCTATAAATCTGTTATCACATTACATGTTTAATTGTTTTGATCTATTGATCTCTGCATTGATCAATTTGAAGTATTTATGTTTGTCAAACAATAATTTTTTATAGTTTATATTATTTTTAGATTTTATGCAACAATGCAAGATGTCTCAGAACAATAATTTGGAACTTGTACTATATTTATTATTAAAATAGGACATCATCGTTTTTGAAAATGTAAATATTTTGTTTGAAATTTCATACTTTATGTACTGTTGAAAATGTTTGGATCAGCTATAGAATTGTAGATTTTAGGAAATGTATATGTTACATTTGAATTTACACATTGTCATGTGTTACAATGTTTCAGACAATTCCCCTCATAATGGATGGTAAGGATGTGCTTGCTATGGCGAGGACTGGAAACGGCAAGATGGCAGCGTTCCCCATCCCGATGTTTGAGCGACTGCGTACACATGTGCCCTCTGGTGTGCATTCATTGATTATGTCACCAATGCAAGAACTAGCCCTGCAGACACTCAAGTTCACGAAGGAGGTAGGTCATCATGCTATGTGAAGTGATAGATCAATCAGCACATGATTTGTACCAGCTTCAACCGATAGGCAGTATTGTGAACCCATGCATCTAAATGACCGACTACTGTCATGCATTAAAGAAGACAATTTCACACATTCACCGCTTCATGTGTGGTGGCATCGCAGCACACCAGACTGTCTTAACAATGTGTCTACTATTGCACTGTGAAGACGAACAGAGAAAGTTAAATCATTGCTTCATTACAGTCACTGTACATCTGTGAAGATATGATACCTATGTCTAACTACAATAAAACAGTAATGTGTCAATTATTTTTACAGTCCTGTTTTCATGCTTCCATCTTAGTGGAAAAGGGGGCAGCAGTTTTCTCAGAGAACCTGCTGCGATCTGTTGACAGTGGGACAGGCTGCGATCTGTTGACAGTGGGACAGGAGTCAATTCAATTTTTTTTCACTGTGAACAAACTTTACCATAAAAATTGACAGCTTAATGTGTTTTTCTGTACCAAAAATTTGTATCTGTATTTTCAGAAAACTTAAAAAATTATAATTTATATGCGACTCACATAAACTATGTTAATTATCCCAAAGAAAGAGGGGGTATGATTGGCCAATTCAGATTGGAAATTATTTTCCAACAGTTTTTGTCATAATTTGGGGCAATTATAATATCAACGATCTCAGCATAATTTGTTTGTAGATTTATTAGCCATGTCCATACGACACCAAAACTCACATCAATTTTCTCCAGTTTTGAATAGAGAAAAGCCTATAAAATCAACATCAAACAAGATATTGACATACTGAATGTTGTTCCTGAAAGAGTATTCATATGGGTATTAGAAAAAATGAATTGTTTTTAATAGAAATCATTTAATTTCAAGTGTCATACGAAATATATATTAATACGTATTGTAGTTTTATTTAAAAAATAAATCTCAATTACCATTCAATTTTTCAAGCAAATATATATTCTGTTTCCAAACACGTCTCTCAAATAATCATTACAGATCACATGTTAAACAATTAATGTATAGGCCAGACCATCTATTTGCATGGCATTAGTGAGAAACTTGCACCTGTCTTCTGGAACAGAGACGTTTAATGTTCGGCTCTGTGCTGGAAAGATTTACATAAAGTTCCTGATCCTTTTTGGTCTTGATAAGTATTAATGTTGAGAAGTTGACCTCACACAGGTATGTTGTCATAAATCATAGCAACACATAAATGGTACGATCAGCAACGGTTTGATACTAATTTTTCACATGGACCCAAAATATGTCCTGGGGCACATCAAAGAACTTAAGTACGAAGTATGAGGGTGCGATCGCTCCTGAAGTCTATCAGTTCCTCTCAAACGTTTAGAGGAAGCTCCCCAGCGAAACCTCTTCAGATGACGCGAAAGGATCACAAACCCAGTCATACTGTTCAGTGCCAGTCTACTGGAAATAATGCTGAATTGTTTTGCAAAGCATAACTATATGTTCTGCTATGATTATTCAGTAGTTTTTGTTCAGGATGTGTGTTATTCATCTCTTTAAACATCTCCAGTGAGCAATGTCCTAGTGCTTAGTACACCAATAAGAAATTAAATCATTTTGGACTAACGATGGATGCAGGTGAACTAATGAAAACACACACATCTCTGTCCGTCTTCTTTTCCTCTCAAGATACACATAATAGAACGCTGACATCATGCTTATAAAACGGTGAAATTTAGAACAGTGTCTATGAATGTAGCTTAATATTAAGACAAGAACATTTTTACTTTTTATTGTAATTACCAGAGATGTCGCGACACACTTGATAGGTTGAGGGGCACACCATCACCAGTGTGCAGCGACACACTTGGGAGGTTGAGGGGGCACACCGTCACCAGAGATGTCACGACACACTTGGGAGATTCAGGGGGCACACCGTCATCAGTGTGCAGCGACACACTTGGGAGGTTGAGGGGGCACACTGTCACCAGAGATGTCACGACAAACTTGGGAGGTTGAGGGAGCACACCGTCACCAGAGATGTCACGACACACTTGGGAGGTTGAGGGGTCACACCGGTTGAGAAACACTAATATAAAGCACAGGTTGCAAATGTGAATCACATTTTACTTTCACATAAGTTGTTAAAAACTAACTTTAAGAATTTAGCTGGTGTTTTGTTGGATTATATAAAAACAAATTTGAGAAAGTTTTTTCAAAATGAGAAACTTTAATACTCAGTTCTTTTTCTGTTGGAATTTAGTGAATTTTTAGCAGTCTATCAGGTAGATGTTGCAGTCACACACTTCTACATGTAGTATTTTATACACCTTTATGCCTTTTTATCTGCATCTAATAGAAAGGAGAAATAAAATACTTTGATATACTTTTGAAATGTAGAAAACATTAGTACTCTGTCTTTTTTATGTGTACAATTAAATATTTTGTTTAATTTTCAGGCCTTTCGCCTGGAGTTTTCAATGCAGTCATCCGAAAAGGATACAAGATACCAACCCCCATTCAGAAGAAGGTTGGTACCGTGGTTGTAGAAAAACTTCTAGCCTTACTCTGGCAGAATAAAACTGGCAGAAAATATTTCTTTTAGATCATAGCAACCATGGCATGATTTATTTTTATGTAATTTTTATTATTTAAACATCTATAAATCTGTTATCACATTATCACATGTTTAATTGTTTTGATCTATTGATCTATGCATTGATCAATTTGAAGTATTTATGTTTGTCAAACAATAATTTTTTATAGTTTATATTATTTTTAGATTTTATGCAACAATGCAAGATGTCCCAGAACAATAATTTGGAACTTGTACTACATTTATTATTAAAATAGGACATCATCGTTTTTGAAAATGTAAATATTTTGTTTGAAGTTTCATACTTTATGTACTGTTGAAAATTTTTGGATCAGCAATAGAATTGTAGATTTTAGGAAATGTATATATTACAAATTAGCGTACCGCTTGCAACAGTTTTCAACTTGTCATTAGAAGAGGGAGTGGTTCCTTTAGAATGGAAAGAGGCAAACATTATACCGTTATTTAAAAAAGGTTTGAGAAACAAGTCGGAGAACTATAGACCAGTGAGTTTAACATCAGTGATTTGCAAACTTTTAGAAAGACTAATTAAAGATCATAGTGAGTGAAATTAAGTGCATGGTCGATAAATTTGTACCCTTCAAAAACATGGGAAACGGTCCAAAAAGAAACACTTATCGAAAGAAGCCATTAGAAAAACTAAGTATAAACAAATGATGTGGAATTCATATAGATGTACTGGAAATGATGAACACTACAACAGTTATAAAGAAGCACTTAACCAAGTTACAGCTGAAATTAGAAATTCAAAGAAAAGCTATCAACAACAATTAACTAGTAGTATAAAATATGACAGCAAGAGTTTTTATGCGTATGTTCGAAGCAAACAGCTGGAAATATAATATCAGAGGGATTCTTAATGGCAGAAGACCTGAATGAGTACTTTAGTTCAGTGTTTACCAGAGAAGATATTAGTTCACTGCCAGTACCAGAGGCTAAGTTCAAGGGGGCAGATTCAGACTATTTAGGACAATTAATTGTAACCCCGGAAATGGTAGCTAAGAAAATAAGGGCTATGAAGGATAATAAACCACCTGGAGTGGATGGGATTCCGCCCAAACTACTATTGGAAATTATAGAACAAATTAGCATACCGCTTGCAACAGTTTTCAAACTGTCATTAGAAGAGGGAGTGGTTCCTTTAGAATGGAAAGAGGCAAACATTATATCGTTATTTAAAAAAGGTTTGAGAAACAAGTCAGACAACTATAGACCAGTGAGTTTAACATCAGTGATTTGCAAACTTTTAGAAAGACTAATTAAAGATAACATGGTGGATTTTCTTGTTAAACATAACTGGATGAACCCATCTCAACATGGTTTTTAAAAGCGAGGTCATGCTTAACAAATATGTTGTATTTTGGAAGACATCACTGAGTGGGTAGATGAGGGACCACCAGTAGATATCATCTACTTGGATTTTCAAAAAACTTTTGACAAAGTACCACATCAAAGATTACTGCTTAAACTAAAGGCCAATGGCATAGGAAATGGTATAATCAAATGGGTAGAAAAATGGCTGATTGACAGAAGACAACGTGTACTAGAATATACAATGGCGGGTTTGGATGATGAAATAACAAGCAAGGTGTTGAAATTTGCAGATGATACAAAAGTGTTTAGAAGGATTAAAAGTGATGGAGATAGACAACATTTACACGATGATCTTGACAAGTTGATCAAATGGTCTGAAAAGTGGCAAATGCTGTTCAATTTTGGGAAATGTAAATGCCTCCACACAGGACATGGGAACGAAGAGGTAGACTATGCAATGGGGGGTACTGTACTAAGTACTGCTGTAAAAGAAAAGGACTTAGGGTTAACCATTAGTGCTGATATGAAGGTTTCAGAGCAGTGTGGAATTGCAGCTTCAAAGGGAAATCAAATCCTTGGATTAATTAGGCGAAATATAGCAAATAAGGAAAAAGAACTAATAATAACGCTGTACAAAACAATAGTGAGGCCTCATTTAGAATATTGTATACAAGCGTGGAGGCCATATCACAAGAAGGACATAGATATGCTAGAAAAAGTACAGAGGAAAGCGACTATAATGATACCAAAACTGAGGGATCTTAGTTATGAAATTCGCCTAAGAGAATGTCGTTTAACAACACTAGAGACCAGGATATTGAGAGGAGATCAGATAGAAGTGTTTAACATACTTAATGGTTATGAGAATATTGATAGAAATATTTTTTCTCAGTTAAGGAAGATAGAAGGACTAGAGGCCATCAAGTTACATTAGCAAAGGAGCAGTATAGATTAGATATAAGAAAGTTCTAATTTTTACAAAGGACTGTAAATTAATGGAACAGATTATCTGTTGATAGTGTGGGTGCTAGTAGCGTGAATATGTTTAAAAACAAAATCGACACAAACCTCAGGAGGGCTGGTTACACATAGATAAAAGGGTTGGGCTCTCGATAAGCCAAAGGGCTTCCTTGTCCACCTCCCACCTAGAGTTATTTCTCTGGGTGGCAATCTTGTTAAATCTTGTTAAATAATACAGCTTAGTAGGTTGATGTCTGATTCTATAGGAATACATTACCAGTTGTATGATTCACAGCTGTGGGGTGTATTATCTAGCCACTGTAAGAGTGCAATGAGTTTTCATTTGCAGCTTGGAAGGTTCACTCAAATCTGCTGTCATTCTCGGTGGATATAGGTGAGATCTACACTCCTCTCTTCCAGTCTTATTATATAGTCAAACTTTGCTTCATGGTTACCTCACTAATACAGCCACCTCACAATTAAGATCATCACAAGACAGTCCCAAATTATTGCTGTGAGAGTAAAGTATAGGAAATGAAGACGGAGGGGGGCAGTGCACATACAGCATTCTAACAATATGACATTCACAATTTCTGCAGCGTCTACTTGAACTGCAAAACTGACTGTCTGTGCGAGCACAACGAGAGAAGACCTACACCATCCTATCCAACACACACGACAGGACACAACCTGCCTGCCTGCCTGCCTGCCTGCCTGCCTGCCTGCCTGCCTGCCTGCCTGCCTGCCTGCCTGCCTGCCTGCCTGCCTGCCTGCCTGCCTGCCTGCCTGCCTGCCTGCCTGCCTGCCTGCCTGCCTGCCTGCCTGCCTGCCTGCCTCATATGAGTGAATATGACCTAACTCATATATACATGACTGCAAACGCACCCTAGTGACCAGTGACTATGGTGATAATTTGGAAAAGTTCACTCTACGTTTATTCCCCAAAAAAGTAAGTTCTCACCTATTTTTTGTTTTAATTCTACCATGCATGCCGGGTAAGCGCCATGACGAGAACATTTGCCAAAATTACTGCAATGTATTCTCTCATTGTTCACACTGTGGGGCTCAAGGCTGACTTGATCGACTGTTATACAGTGCATAGTAGGGTGTATGTGACAGTGGGTCCATAGGAGGGTGTATGTGACAGTGGGTGCATAGGAGGGTGTATGTGACAATGGGCGCGTAGGAGGGTGTATGTGACAGTGGGCACATAGGAGGGTTTATGTGACAGTGGGTGCATAGTAGGGTGTATGTGACAGTGGGCCCATAGGATGGTATATGTGACAGTGGGTGCATAGTAGGGTGTATGTGACAGTGGGTGCATAGGAGGGTTTATGTGTCAGTGGGTGCATAGTAGGGTGTATGTGACAGTGGGCCCATAGGAGGGTATATGTGACAGTGGGCGGCGCATAAGAGGGTGTATGTGACAATGGGCATGTAGTAGGGTGTATGTGACAGTGGGCCCATAGGAGGGTGTATGTGACAGTGGGTAGATGGGAGGGAGTATGTGACACTTGGCCCATAGGAGGGTGTATGTGACAGTGGGTGCATAGGAATGTGTATGTAACAATGGGCCCATAGGTGGGTGTATGTGATAGTGGGTGCATATGAGGGTGTATCTGACAGTGGGCCCATAGGAGGGTGCATAGGAGGGTGTGTGTGACAGTGGGTGCATAGTATAGTGTATGTGACAGTAGGTGCATATGAGGGTGTATGTGACAGTGGGTGCATAGGAGGGTGTATGTGACAGTGGGTGCATAGTAGGGTGTATGTGACAGTGGGCGCATAGGAGGGTGTATGCCACAGTGGGTGCATTGTAGGGTGTATGTGACAATGGGTGCATAGTGGGGTTATGTTACAGTAGGCCTATAGGAGGGTTTATGTGACAGTGGATTCATAGTAGGGTATATGTGACAGTTTGTGTATATTAGGGTGTATGTGACACTGGGGCCATAGGAAGGTGTATGTGACAATGGGCCCATAGGAGGGTGTATGTGACAGTGGGCCCATAGCAGAGTGTATGTGACAGTGGTTGCATAGCAGTGTTTCCCCTGGTATAAAACAAGCGAGGCTTTTTTTTCGTTCTTTCACGGTATACTCAACATCGGCGAGCGGCGCGTAATGATACCACAAAGTCACTTTTATTCCTGCAAAATCGCAGATTTGTAGCAACATCGTTTAGCCGTCATTGGACAACGTGAAAGATATCACTTGTGAGTTGTCCAATCACTGAATATTCCTGCGGGATCCCCGGTGTCTCCAATGGTGACACCTTGCGGAGTTTCGACATACTAGAAATCTAGACATTCATGTAAAATGGCGCCGAAACGGTAACTTGCGTTTTGGTTTATGACGGTGGTGGGAGTGAAAACCGTGCAGGCTGATGGCACTACGTCACTTGTGTTGAATCCGGACTTTTTCGAAGCCCAAATAAAAACCGTGCATCCTAATCCTATTTACTAGTCGGCATTTGTATCGAATCCGGACCCTGTTGAAGTTCAAATACCGACCCGGTTTGCGCTAGTCTGTGCCGCTGCGGCCGTGCGTTATCGCACAGCGCGCGTAAAAAGAGATATATATTGCAGCGTATGTTGATACAAACCGGGGCGCTATTTACGCCTCAAATGGACGTAAGACGCAATATTCTTAAAGGTAAATATGCCTAGGATAATGTTGAATGATGGAACTACAGGTATCAAAGATAAGCAAAACTCAAGCGGCAACATCAATGACAAAGTAGGTCCGGATTCGACGCAAATGCTCACAAGTCTATTCAACTAATATTCTATGTGGTTTTGTCTTAGCAAAATAAGGAATGTGATTCGTAAGATATCTTTGTGCTACATATATAATACATATTCCGACAAAGTTGTGCAAACAAACTTTTGGGAAAGTTGATTTGAGTGAAATACTTACGAATATAAACCAACGAAGTTCACATCTCATAAAAAAATGCCTACTAACCAAAACCGTGTATACTAACGGGTTATCAATAACTTGGGTTAGACAATGATATGTTTGCAAAGCAATTGGATGTACTAAACAACTTATACTGTTTTATAAAAAGGACACAATTTGAGAAACATTCTTGCGATTAATAGAAACATACTTTTGTGGCATTCCATAAATGACTGTTTAATTAATTGTATAGCATTCTAGCAAACAAATAAAATATAATCTTTTGAACATAAACCACCAATTTACCATAACATTATGATATTAAAATAATTTAAAGGTGATGATGAAAGAGTCTTCAGATGATACCACTGGATGCTTCCCAGAGAAGTCGAGATGGTGTTCGACTGAACAGGTCTGCCAGGGAGTAAAGTGTAAAGCGCTTTGAGCAGTCCTGCGCTATATAAGAACTCACCGTTTACTTTTTTATTGACTCTGTCAGCGAGGTAACAAGGCCTAGGGTTAGTGCAATAAAACATAACCATAACCAAGTACCAGTGGCCAAGAGGAAACCACACCTCTAATGAGTACCAGTGGTAAAATGAAAACCACACCTCAATACGATGAAACAATCATGATTACTGACTTTTATCAATCATGATTACTCCATTTACAAGTAGTGTCTTGTTATTTTATATATTCCCCTGTATATTCAAGAGTAAAGGTTAAAACATACCTCAGAATGCACCATTTTAAAGCTAGTTTAAAAAAATATCCGGGCGACCATGCCCCCGGACCCCCCTAACAATGCTTCGCGCCAGCGGCGCTCGCGTACCCCACCCCTACCACCTCGCCCATCATTTCACCCAGGGGAAACACTGCATAGTATGGTTTATGTGACAGTGCGTGCATAGGAGGGTGTATGTGACAGTGGGTGCATATTAGGGTGTATGTGACAGTGGGTGCATATGAGGGTGTATGTGACAGTGGGTGCATAGGGGGGTGTATGTGAAAGTGGGTGCATAATAGGGTGTATGTGACAGTGGGCGCATAGGAGGGTATATGTGACAGTGGGCGCATATGAGTGTGTTTGTGACAGTGGGTGCTTAGGAGGGTGTATGTGACAGTGGGTGCATAGTAGGGAGTATGTGACAGTGGGCCCATATGTGGGTGTATGTGACAGTGGGTGCATAGGAGGGTGTATCTGGCAGTGGGCGCATAGGAGGGTGTATGTGACAGTGTCCACATAGGAGGTTGTATGTGACAATGGGTGCATAGTACGGTGTATGTGACAGTGGGCCCATAGGAAGGTGTATGTGACAGTGTCTGCATACGAGGGTGTATGTGACAGTGGGTGCATAGTAGGGTGTATCTGACAGTGGGCCTATAGGAGGGTGTATGTGACAGTGGGTGCATAGTAGGGTGTATGTGACATTGGATGCATAGGAGGGTGTATGTGACAGTGGGTAGATCGGAGGGTGTATGTGACAGTTGGCCCATAGGAGGGTGTATGTGATAGTGGGCCCATAGGAGGGTGTATATGACAGTGGGCACATAGGAGTGTGTATGTGACAGTGGGTGCATAGTATGGTGTATGTGACAGTGGGCGCATAGGAGGGTGTATGTAACACTGGGCCCATAGGTGGGTGTATGTGACATTGGATGCATAGGAGGGTGTATGTGACAGTGGGTAGATCGGAGGGTGTATGTGACAGTTGGCCCATAGGAGGGTGTATGTGATAGTGGGCGCATAGGAGGGTGTATGTGACAGTGGGCGCATAGGAGGGTGTATGTGACAGTGGGTGCATAGGAGGGTGTATGTGACAGTGGGTGCATATTAGGGTGTATGTGACAGTGGGCCCATAGGAGGGTGTATTTGACAGTGGGTGCATAGTAGGGTGTATGTGACAGTGGGCGTATAGGAGAGTGTATGTGACAGTGGGCGCATATGAGTGTGTTTGTGACAGTGGGTGCTTAGGAGGGTGTATGTGACAGTGGGTGCATAGTAGGGAGTATGTGACAGTGGGCCCATATGTGGGTGCATAGGAGGGTGTATCTGACAGTGGGCGCATAGGAGGGTGTATGTGACAGTGTCCACATAGGAGGTTGTATGTGACAATGGGTGCATAGTACGGTGTATGTGACAGTGGGCCCATAGGAAGGTGTATGTGACAGTGTCTGCATACGAGGGTGTATGTGACAGTGGGTGCATAGTAGGGTGTATCTGACAGTGGGCCTATAGGAGGGTGTATGTGACAGTGGGTGCATAGTAGGGTGTATGTGACATTGGATGCATAGGAGGGTGTATGTAACAGTGGGTAGATCGGAGGGTGTATGTGACAGTTGGCCCACATGAGGGTGTATGTGATAGTGGGCCCATAGGAGGGTGTATGTGACAGTGGGCACATAGGAGTGTGTATGTGACAGTGGGTGCATAGTATGGTGTATGTGACAGTGGGCGCATAGGAGGGTGTATGTAACACTGGGCCCATAAGTGGGTGTATGTGATAGTGATTTAACAAGATTTAACATGATTGCCATCCAGAAAATTACTCTGGATGGCAGGTGGACAAGGAAGCCTTTTGGCTTATCGAGAGTCCAATACTTTTTATCTACATGTATCCCGCCTTTTTAAGGTGTGTGTCGATTTTATTTTTAAACATATTCACGCTACTAGCACCAACACAATCAGGAGATAAGCTGTTCCATTCATTTACAGTCCTTTGTGAGAATGAGAACTTTCTTATATCTAATCTACACTGCTCCTTTACTAATGTAGCTTCATGTCCTCTGGTCCTTCTATTTTTCTTAACTGAGAAAAAAATGTTTCTATCAATATTTTCATAACCATTCAATATTTTAAACACTTCTATGTGATCTCCTCTCAATCTCCTGGTCTCTAATGTTGTTAAACCACATTCTTTTAGGCGTATTTCGTAACTAAGATCCCTCAGATTTGGTATCATTTTAGTCGCTCTCCTCTGTACTCTTTCTAGCATATCTATGTCCTTCTTGCGATATGGCCTCCATGCTTATATACAATATTCTAAATGAGGCCTCACTATTGTTTTGTACAGCGGTACTATTAATTCTTTTTTCTTATACGCTATATTTCGCCTAATTAATCCAAGGATTTGATTTCCCTTTGATGCTGCAATTCCGCACTGCTCTGAAACCTTCATATCAGCACTAATGGTTAACCCCAAGTCCTTTTCTTTTACAGTAGTACTTAGAACGGTACCCCCCATTTTATATTTTACCTCTTCATTCCCATGACCTGTGTGGAGGCATTTACATTTCCCAAAATTGAACAGCATTTGCCACTTTTCAGACCATTTGATCAACCTATCAAGATCATCTTGTAAATGCTGTCTGTCTCCATCACTTTTAATCCTTCTAAACACTTTTGTATCATCCATGATTTTAACACCTTGCTTGTTATATCATCGTCCAAATCGTTCATATATATTAAGAATAATATAGGTCCTAGTACTGATCCCTGTGGTACCCCACTCAATACCGATTTCCAGTTTGAAGCCTCCCCATCAACTACTACACGTTGTCTTCTGTCATTAAGCCATTTTTCTATCCAGTTTATTATACCATTTCCTATGCCATGGCCCTTTAGCTTAAGGAGTAATCTTTGATGTGGTACTTTGTCGAAAGCTTTTTGAAAATCTAAATAGATGATATCTACTGGTGATCCCTCATCTACCCACCTAGTGATGTCTTCCAAAAAACATAACATATTT
>JAHLWY010000975.1:0-33886 GCA_020002185.1 Paraescarpia echinospica
GACAGTGGGCGCATAGGAGGGTGTATGTGACAGTGGGTGCATATGAGGGTGTT
Organism: Paraescarpia echinospica; assembly: GCA_020002185.1. NCBI lineage: Eukaryota > Metazoa > Annelida > Polychaeta > Sabellida > Siboglinidae > Paraescarpia > Paraescarpia echinospica. The sequence goes on from JAHLWY010000975.1 coordinate 54, forward strand.
TGTGACAGTGGGTGCTTAGGAGGGTGTATGTGACAGTGGGTGCATAGTAGGGTGTATGTGACAGTGGGCCCACAGGTGGGTGTATGTGATAGTGGATGCATAGGAGGGTGTATCTGACAGTGGGCCCATAGGAGAGTGTATGTGACAGTGTCCACATAGGAGGGTGTGTGTGACAGTGGGTGCATAGTAGGGTGTATGTGACAGTGGGCCCACAGGTGGGTGTATGTGATAGTGGATGCATAGGAGGGTGTATCTGACAGTGGGCCCATAGGAGGGTGTATGTGACAGTGTCCACATAGGAGGGTGTGTGTGACAGTGGGTGCATAGTAGGATGTATGTGACAGTGCGCCCATAGGAGGGTGTATGTGACAGTGGGTGCATAGTAGGGTGTAAGTGACAATGGGTGCATAGTAGGTTTATGTTAGAGTGGGCCCATAGGAGGGTGTATGTGACAGTGGGCCAATAGGAGGGTGTATGCGACAGTGGGTGCATAGTAGGGTGTATGTGACAGTGGGCCCATAGGAAGGTGTATGTGACAGTGGGTGCATAGTATGGTGTAAGTGACAATGGGTGCATAGTATGGTGTATGTGACAGTGGGTGCATAGTAGGGTGTATGTGACAGTGGGTGCATATGAGGGTGTATGTTGCAGTGGGTGCATAGGAGGGTGTATGTGACAGTGGGTGCATAGTAGGTTGTGTATGTGACAGTGGGTGCATAGTAGGGTGTAAGTGACAATGGGTGCATAGTAGGTTTATGTTAGAGTGGGCCCATAGGAGGGTGTATGTGACAGTGCCCGCATAGGCGGGTGTATCTGACAGTGTCTGCAAAAGAGGGTGTATGTGACAGTGGGTACATAGTAGGGTGTATCTGACAGTGGGCCTATAGGAGGGTGTATGTGACAGTGGGTGCGTAGTAGGGTGTATGTGACATTGGGTGCATAGGAGGGTGTATGTGACAGTGGGCGCTTAGGAGGGTGTATGTGACAGTGGGCACGTAGGAGTGTGTATGTGACAGTGGGCGTGTAGGAGGGTGTATTTGACAGTGGGCCCATAGGAGGGTGTATGTGACAGTGGGCGCATAGGAGGGTGTATGTCATAGTGGGTGCATAGTAGGGTGTATGTGACAGTGGGACCATATGAGGGTGTATGTGACAGTGGGTGAATAGTATGGTGTATGTGACAGTGGGTGCGTAGGAGGGTGTATGTGACAGTGGGCGCATATGAGGGTGTTTGTGACAGTGGGTGCTTAGGAGGGTGTATGTGACAGTGAGTGCATAGTAGGCTGTATGTGACAGTGGGCCCATAGGTGGATGTATGTAACAGTGGGTGTATATTAGGGTGTATCTGACAGTGTCTGCATAGGAGGGTGTACGTGACAGTGGGTAGATCGGAGGGTGTATGTGACAGTTGGCCCATAAGAGGGTGTATGTGATAGTAGGCCCATAGGAGGGTGTATGTGTCAGTGGGCCCATAGGAGTGTGTATGTGACAGTGGGTGCATAGTAGGGTGTATCTGACAGTGGGCCTGTAGGAGGGTGTATGTGACAGTGGGTGCATAGTAGGGTGTATGTGACAATGGGTGCATAGTGGGGTTATGTTACAGTGGGCCCATAGGACGGTGTATGTGACAGTGGGTGCATAGTAGGGTGTATGTGACAATGGTTGCATAGGAGGGTGTATGTGACAGTGGGCGCATAGGAGGGTGTATCTCATAGTGGGTGCATAGTAGGGTGTATGTGACAGTGGGCCCATATGAGGGTGTATGTGACAGTGGTTGCATAGTAGGGTGTATGTGACAGTGGGTGCGTAGGAGGGTGTATGTGACAGTGGGCGCATATGAGGGTGTTTTGACAGTGGGTGCTTAGGAGGGTGTATGTGACAGTGAGTGCATAGTAGGCTGTATGTGACAGTGGGCCCATAGGTGGATGTATGTAACAGTGGGTGCATATTAGGGTGTATGTGACAGTAGCCCCATAGGAGGGTATATGTGACAGTGGGTGCATAGTAGGGTGTATGTGACAGTTGGTGCATAGGAGGGTGTATGTGACAGTGGGTACAAAGTAGGGTGTATGTGACAGTAGCCCCATAGGAGGGTATATGTGACAGTGGGTGCATAGTAGGGTGTATGTGACAGTTGGTGCATAGGAGGGTGTATGTAACAGTGGGCGTGTAGGAGGGTGTATGTGACAGTGGGCCCATAGGTGGGAGTATGTGATAGTGGGTGCATAGGAGGGTGTATCTGACAGTGGGCCCATAGGAGGGTGTATCTCATAGTGGGTGCATAGTAGGGTGTATGTGAGAGTGGGCCCATATGAGGGTGTATGTGACAGTGGTTGCATAGTAGGGTGTATGTGACAGTGGGTGCGTAGGAGGGTGTATGTGACAGTGGTAGCAAAGTAGGGTGTATGTGACAGTAGCCCCATAGGAGGGTATATGTGATAGTGGGTGCATAGTAGGGTGTATGTGACAGTTGGTGCATAGGAGGGTGTATGTGACAGTGGGCGTGTAGGAGGGTGTATGTGACAGTGGGCCCATAGGAGGGAGTATGTGATAGTGGGTGCATAGGAGGGTGTATCTGACAGTGGGCCCATAGGAGGGTGTATGTGACAGTGTCCGCATAGGAGAGTGTGTGTGACAGTGGGTGCATAGTACGGTGTATGTGACAGTGGGCCCATAGGAGGGTGTATGTGACAGTGGGTGCATAGTAGGGTATATGTGACAGTGGGTGCATATGAGGGTTTATGTGACAGTGGGCTGATAGGATGGTGTATGTGACAGTAGGTGCATAGTAGGGTGTAAGTGACAATGGGTGCATAGTAGGTTTATGTTAAAGTGGGCCCATAGGAGGGTGTATGTGACAGTGGGCCCATAGGAGGGTGTATGCGACAGTGGGTGCATAGTAGGGTGTATGTGACAATGGGCCCATGGGAAGGTGTATGTGACAATGGGTGCATAGTAGGGTTATGTTACAATGGGCGCATAGGAGCGTGTATGTAACAGTGGGCCCATAGATAGGTGTATGTGACAGTGGGTGCATAGTAGGGTGTATGTGACAGTGGGTGCATATGAGGGTGTATGTGACAGTGGGTGCACAGGAGGGTGTATGTGACAGTGGGTGCATAGTAGGTTGTATGTGACAGTGGGCACATAGGAGGGTGTATGTGACAGTGGGTAGATAGGAGGGTGTATCTGACAGTTGACCCATAGGAGGGTGTATGTGATAGTGGGCCCATAGGAGGGTGTATGTGACAGTGGGCACATAGGAGTGTGTATGTGACAGTGGGTGCATAGTAGGGTGTACGTGACAGTGGGTAGATCGGAGGGTGTATGTGACAGTTGGCCCATAGGAGGGTGTATGTGATAGTGGGCCCATAGGAGGGTGTATGTGTCAGTGGGCCCATAGGAGTGTGTATGTGACAGTGGGTGCATAGTAGGGTGTATCTGACAGTGGGCCTTTAGGAGGGTGTATGTGACAGTGGGTGCATAGTAGGGTGTATGTGACATTGGGTGCATAGGAGGGTGTATGTGACAGTGGGCGCTTAGGAGGGTGTATGTGACATTGAGCACGTAGGAGGGTGTATGTGACAGTGGGCGTGTAGGAGGGTGTATTTGACAGTGGGCCCATAGGAGGATGTACGTGACAGTGGGTAGATCGGAGGGTGTATGTGACAGTTGGCCCATAGGAGGGTGTATGTGATAGTGGGCCCATAGGAGGGTGTATGTAACACTGGGCCCGTAGGTGGGTGTATATGATAGTGGGAGCATAGGAGGGTGTATCTGACAGTGGGCCCATAGGAGGGTGTATGTGACAGTGGGCCCATAGGAGGGTGTTTGCGACAGTGGGTGCATTGTAGGGTGTATGTGACAATGGGTGCATTGTGGGGTTATGTTACAGTAGGCCTATAGGAGGGTGTTTGTGACAGTGGGCCCATAGGAGGGGGTATGCGACAGTGTGTGCATTGTAGGGTGTATGTGACAATGGGTGCATAGTGGGGTTATGTTACAGTGGACCCATAGGACGGTGTATGTGACAGTGGGTGCATAGTAGGGTGTATGTGACAATGTGTGCATAGTGCGGTTATGTTACAGTAGGCCCATAGAAGGGTGTATGTGACAGTGGGCCCATAGGAGGGTGTATGCGACAGTGGGTGCATTGTAGGGTGTATGTGACAGTGGGTGCATAGTAGGGTGTATGTGACAGTGTGCCCATAGGTGGGTGTATGTGATAGTGGGTGCATAGAAGGGTGTATCTGACAGTGGGCCCATAGGAGGATATATGTGACAGTGTCCACAGAGGTGGGTGTATGTGACAGTGGGTGCATAATAGGGTGTATGTGACAGTGGGCCCATAGGAAGGTGTATGTGACAGTGGGTGCATAGTAGGGTAGATGTGACAGTGGCTGCATATGAGGGTTTATGTGACCGTGGGCCCATAGGACGGTGTATGTGACAGTGGGTGCACAGTAGGGTGTATGTGTCAATGGGTGCATAGTGGGGTTATGTTACAGTAGGTCCATAGGAGGGTGCATGTGACAGTGGGCCCATAGGAGGGTGTATGCGACAGTGGGTGCATTGTACGGTGTATGTGACAATGGGTGCATAGTTGGGTTATGCTACAGTGGGCACATAGGACGGTGTATGTGACAGTGGGTGCATAGTAGGGTGTATGTGACAATGGGTGCATAGTGGGGTTATGTTACAGTAGGCCCATAGGAGGGTGTATGTGACAGTGGGCCCATAGGAGGGTGTATGCGACAGTGGGTGCTTTGTAGGGTGTATGTGACAATGGGTGCATAGTTGGGTTATGTTACAGTGGGCCCATAGGACGGTGTATGTGACAGTGGGTGCATAGTAGGGTGTATGTGACAATGGGTGCATAGTGGGGTTATGTTACAGTAGGCCCATAGGAGGGTGTATGTGACAGTGGGCACATAGGAGGGTGTATGTCATAGTGGGTGCATAGTAGGGTGTATGTGACAGTGGGCCCATATGAGGGTGTATGTGACAGTGGGTGAATAGTAGGGTGTATGTGACAGTGGGTGCGTAGGAGGGTGTATGTGACAGTGGGCGCATATGAGGGTGTTTGTGACAGTGGGTGCTTAGGAGGGTGTATGTGACATTGAGTGCATAGTAGGCTGTATGTGACAGTGGGCCCATAGGTGGATGTATGTAACAGTGGGTGTATATTAGGGTGTATCTGACAGTGTCTGCATAGGAGGGTGTACGTGACAGTGGGTAGATCGGAGGGTGTATGTGACAGTTGGCCCATAAGAGGGTGTATGTGATAGTAGGCCCATAGGAGGGTGTATGTGTCAGTGGGCCCATAGGAGTGTGTATGTGACAGTGGGTGCATAGTAGGGTGTATCTGACAGTGGGCCTGTAGGAGGGTGTATGTGACAGTGGGTGCATAGTAGGGTGTATGTGACAATGGGTGCATAGTGGGGTTATGTTACAGTGGGCCCATAGGACGGTGTATGTGACAGTGGGTGCATAGTAGGGTGTATGTGACAATGGTTGCATAGGAGGGTGTATGTGACAGTGAGCGCATAGGAGGGTGTATCTCATAGTGGGTGCATAGTAGGGTGTATGTGACAGTGGGCCCATATGAGGGTGTATGTGACAGTGGTTGCATAGTAGGGTGTATGTGACAGTGGGTGCGTAGGAGGGTGTATGTGACAGTGGGCGCATATGAGGGTGTTTGTGACAGTGGGTGCTTAGGAGGGTGTATGTGACAGTGAGTGCATAGTAGGCTGTATGTGACAGTGGGCCCATAGGTGGATGTATGTAACAGTGGGTGCATATTAGGGTGTATGTGACAGTTGGTGCATAGGAGGGTGTATGTGACAGTGGGTACAAAGTAGGGTGTATGTGACAGTAGCCCCATAGGAGGGTATATGTGACAGTGGGTGCATAGTAGGGTGTATGTGACAGTTGGTGCATAGGAGGGTGTATGTGACAGTGGGCGTGTAGGAGGGTGTATGTGACAGTGGGCCCATAGGTGGGAGTATGTGATAGTGGGTGCATAGGAGGGTGTATCTGACAGTGGGCCCATAGGAGGGTGTATGTGACAGTGTCCGCATAGGAGAGTGTGTGTGACAGTGGGTGCATAGTACGGTGTATGTGACAGTGGGCCCATAGGAGGGTGTATGTGACAGTGGGTGCATAGTAGGGTATATGTGACAGTGGGTGCATATGAGGGTTTATGTGACAGTGGGCTGATAGGATGGTGTATGTGACAGTGGGTGCATAGTAGGGTGTAAGTGACAATGGGTGCATAGTAGGTTTATGTTACAGTGGGCCCATAGGAGGGTGTATGTGACAGTGGGCCCATAGGAGGGTGTATGCGACAGTGGGTGCATAGTAGGGTGTATGTGACAGTGGGCCCATGGGAAGTTGTATGTGACAATGGGTGCATAGTAGGGTTATGTTACAATGGGCGCATAGGAGCGTGTATGTAACAGTGGGCCCATAGATAGGTGTATGTGACAGTGGGTGCATAGTAGGGTGTATGTGACAGTGGGTGCATATGAGGGTGTATGTGACAGTGGGTGCACAGGAGGGTGTATGTGACAGTGGGTGCATAGTAGGTTGTATGTGACAGTGGGCACATAGGAGGGTGTATGTGACAGTGGGTAGATAGGAGGGTGTATCTGACAGTTGACCCATAGGAGGGTGTATGTGATAGTGGGCCCATAGGAGGGTGTATGTGACAGTGGGCACATAGGAGTGTGTATGTGACAGTGGGTGCATAGTAGGGTGTACGTGACAGTGGGTAGATCGGAGGGTGTATGTGACAGTTGGCCCATAGGAGGGTGTATGTGATAGTGGGCCCATAGGAGGGTGTATGTGTCAGTGGGCCCATAGGAGGGTGTACGTGACAGTGGGTAGATCGGAGGGTGTATGTGACAGTTGGCCCATAGGAGGGTGTATGTGATAGTGGGCCCATAGGAGGGTGTATGTAACACTGGGCCCGTAGGTGGGTGTATATGATAGTGGGGAGCATAGGAGGGTGTATCTGACAATTGGGCCCATGTAGGAGGTGTATGACAGTGGAGCCCATAGGAGAGAGAATGTTTACGACAGTGGGTGCATTGTAGGGTGTATGTGACAATGGGTGCATTGTGGGGTTATGTTACAGTAGGCCTATAGGAGGGTGTATGTGACAGTGGGCCCATAGGAGGGGGTATGCGACAGTGTGTGCATTGTAGGGTGTATGTGACAATGGGTGCATAGTGGGGTTATGTTACAGTGGACCCATAGGACGGTGTATGTGACAGTGGGTGCATAGTAGGGTGTATGTGACAGTGTGCCCATAGGTGGGTGTATGTGATAGTGGGTGCATAGAAGGGTGTATCTGACAGTGGGCCCATAGGAGGATATATGTGACAGTGTCCACAGAGGTGGGTGTATATGACAGTGGGTGCACAGTAGGGTGTATGTGTCAATGGGTGCATAGTGGGGTTATGTTACAGTAGGTCCATAGGAGGGTGCATGTGACAGTGGGCCCATAGGAGGGTGTATGCGACAGTGGGTGCATTGTACGGTGTATGTGACAATGGGTGCATAGTTGGGTTATGCTACAGTGGGCACATAGGACGGTGTATGTGACAGTGGGTGCATAGTAGGGTGTATGTGACAATGGGTGCATAGTGGGGTTATGTTACAGTAGGCCCATAGGAGAGTGTATGTGACAGTGGGCACATAGGAGGGTGTATGCGACAGTGGGTGCTTTGTAGGGTGTATGTGACAATGGGTGCATAGTTGGGTTATGTTACAGTGGGCCCATAGGATGGTGTATGTGACAGTGGGTGCATAGTAGGGTGTATGTGACAATGGGTGCATAGTGGGGTTATGTTACAGTAGGCCCATAGGAGGGTGTATGTGACAGTGGGCACATAGGAGGGTGTATGTCATAGTGGGTGCATAGTAGGGTGTATGTGACAGTGGGCCCATATGAGGGTGTATGTGACAGTGGGTGAATAGTAGGGTGTATGTGACAGTGGGTGCGTAGGAGGGTGTATGTGACAGTGGGCGCATATGAGGGTGTTTGTGACAGTGGGTGCTTAGGAGGGTGTATGTGACAGTGAGTGCATAGTAGGCTGTATGTGACAGTGGGCCCATAGGTGGATGTATGTAACAGTGGGTGTATATTAGGGTGTATCTGACAGTGTCTGCATAGGAGGGTGTACGTGACAGTGGGTAGATCGGAGGGTGTATGTGACAGTTGGCCCATAAGAGGGTGTATGTGATAGTAGGCCCATAGGAGGGTGTATGTGTCAGTGGGCCCATAGGAGTGTGTATGTGACAGTGGGTGCATAGTAGGGTGTATCTGACAGTGGGCCTGTAGGAGGGTGTATGTGACAGTGGGTGCATAGTAGGGTGTATGTGACAATGGGTGCATAGTGGGGTTATGTTACAGTGGGCCCATAGGTCGGTGTATGTGACAGTGGGTGCATAGTAGCGTGTATGTGACAATGGTTGCATAGGAGGGTGTATGTGACAGTGGGCGCATAGGAGGGTGTATCTCATAGTGGGTGCATAGTAGGGTGTATGTGACAGTGGGCCCATATCAGGGTGTATGTGACAGTGGTTGCATAGTAGGGTGTATGTGACAGTGGGTGCGTAGGAGGGTGTACGTGACAGTGGGCGCATATGAGGGTGTTTGTGACAGTGGGTGCTTAGGAGGGTGTACGTGACAGTGAGTGCATAGTAGGCTGTATGTGACAGTGGGCCCATAGGTGGATGTATGTAACAGTGGGTGCATATTAGGGTGTATGTGACAGTAGCCCCATAGGAGGGTATATGTGACAGTGGGTGCATAGTAGGGTGTATGTGACAGTTGGTGCATAGGAGGGTGTATGTGACAGTGGGTACAAAGTAGGGTGTATGTGACAGTAGCCCCATAGGAGGGTATATGTGACAGTGGGTGCATAGTAGGGTGTATGTGACAGTTGGTGCATAGGAGGGTGTATGTAACAGTGGGCGTGTAGGAGGGTGTATGTGACAGTGGGCCCATAGGTGGGAGTATGTGATAGTGGGTGCATAGGAGGGTGTATCTGACAGTGGGCCCATAGGAGGGTGTATCTCATAGTGGGTGCATAGTAGGGTGTATGTGAGTGTGGGCCCATATGAGGGTGTATGTGACAGTAGTTGCATAGTAGGGTGTATGTGACAGTGGGTGCGTAGGAGGGTGTATGTGACAGTGGTAGCAAAGTAGGGTGTATGTGACAGTAGCCCCATAGGAGGGTATATGTGATAGTGGGTGCATAGTAGGGTGTATGTGACAGTTGGTGCATAGGAGGGTGTATGTGACAGTGGGCGTGTAGGAGGGTGTATGTGACAGTGGGCCCATAGGTGGGAGTATGTGATAGTGGGTGCATAGGAGGGTGTATCTGACAGTGGGCCCATAGGAGGGTGTATGTGACAGTGTCCGCATAGGAGAGTGTGTGTGACAGTGGGTGCATAGTACGGTGTATGTGACAGTGGGCCCATAGGAGGGTGTATGTGACAGTGGGTGCATAGTAGGGTGTAAGTGACAATGGGTGCATACTAGGTTTATGTTAAAGTGGGCCCATAGGAGGGTGTATGTGACAGTGGGCCCATAGGAGGGTGTATGCGACAGTGGGTGCATAGTAGGGTGTATGTGACAATGGGCCCATGGGAAGGTGTATGTGACAATGGGTGCATAGTAGGGTTATGTTACAATGGGCGCATAGGAGCGTGTATGTAACAGTGGGCCCATAGATAGGTGTATGTGACAGTGGGTGCATAGTAGGGTGTATGTGACAGTGGGTGCATATGAGGGTGTATGTGACAGTGGGTGCACAGGAGGGTGTATGTGACAGTGGGTGCATAGTAGGTTGTATGTGACAGTGGGCACGTAGGAGGGTGTATGTGACAGTGGGTAGATAGGAGGGTGTATCTGACAGTTGACCCATAGGAGGGTGTATGTGATAGTGGGCCCATAGGAGGGTGTATGTGACAGTGGGCACATAGGAGTGTGTATGTGACAGTGGGTGCATAGTAGGGTGTACGTGACAGTGGGTAGATCGGAGGGTGTATGTGACAGTTGGCCCATAGGAGGGTGTATGTGATAGTGGGCCCATAGGAGGGTGTATGTGTCAGTGGGCCCATAGGAGTGTGTATGTGACAGTGGGTGCATAGTAGGGTGTATCTGACAGTGGGCCTTTAGGAGGGTGTATGTGACAGTGGGTGCATAGTAGGGTGTATGTGACATTGGGTGCATAGGAGGGTGTATGTGACAGTGGGTGCTTAGGAGGGTGTATGTGACATTGGGCACGTAGGAGGGTGTATGTGACAGTGGGCGTGTAGGAGGGTGTATTTGACAGTGGGCCCATAGGAGGGTGTATGTGACAGTGGGTAGATCGGAGGGTGTATGTGACAGTTGGCCCATAGGAGGGTGTATGTGATAGTGGGCCCATAGGAGGGTGTATGTAACACTGGGCCCGTAGGTGGGTGTATATGATAGTGGGAGCATAGGAGGGTGTATCTGACAGTGGGCCCATAGGAGGGTGTATGTGACAGTGGGCCCATAGGAGGGTGTTTGCGACAGTGGGTGCATTGTAGGGTGTATGTGACAATGGGTGCATTGTGGGGTTATGTTACAGTAGGCCTATAGGAGGGTGTATGTGACAGTGGGCCCATAGGAGGGGGTATGCGACAGTGTGTGCATTGTAGGGTGTATGTGACAATGGGTGCATAGTGGGGTTATGTTACAGTGGACCCATAGGACAGTGTATGTGACAGTGGGTGCATAGTAGGGTGTATGTGACAATGTGTGCATAGTGCGGTTATGTTACAGTAGGCCCATAGGAGGGTGTATGTGACAGTGGGCCCATAGGAGGGTGTATGCGACAGTGGGTGCATTGTAGGGTGTATGTGACAGTGGATGCATAGTAGGGTGTATGTGACAGTGTGCCCATAGGTGGGTGTATGTGATAGTGGGTGCATAGAAGGGTGTATCTGACAGTGGGCCCATAGGAGGATATATGTGACAGTGTCCACAGAGGTGGGTGTATGTGACAGTGGGTGCATAATAGGGTGTATGTGACAGTGGGCCCATAGGAAGGTGTATGTGACAGTGGGTGCATAGTAGGGTAGATGTGACAGTGGGTGCATATGAGGGTTTATGTGACCGTGGGCCCATAGGACGGTGTATGTGACAGTGGGTGCACAGTAGGGTGTATGTGTCAATGGGTGCATAGTGGGGTTATGTTACAGTAGGTCCATAGGAGGGTGTATGTGACAGTGGGCCCATAGGAGGGTGTATGCGACAGTGGGTGCATTGTACGGTGTATGTGACAATGGGTGCATAGTTGGGTTATGTTACAGTGGGCACATAGGACGGTGTATGTGACAGTGGGTGCATAGTAGGGTGTATGTGACAATGGGTGCATAGTGGGGTTATGTTACAGTAGGCCCATAGGAGAGTGTATGTGACAGTGGGCCCATAGGAGGGTGTATGCGACAGTGGGTGCTTTGTAGGGTGTATGTGACAATGGGTGCATAGTTGGGTTATGTTACAGTGGGCCCATAGGACGGTGTATGTGACAGTGGGTGCATAGTAGGGTGTATGTGACAATGGGTGCATAGTGGGGTTATGTTACAGTAGGCCCATAGGAGGGTGTATGTGACAGTGGTCCCATGGAGGGTGTATGCGACAGTGGGTGCATTGTAGGGTGTATGTGACAGTGGGTGCTTAGTAGGGTGTATGTGACAGTGGGCGCATAGGAGGGTGTATGTGACAGTGGGCGCATATGAGGGTGTTTGTGACAGTGGTGCTTAGGAGGGTGCATGTGACAGTGGGTGCATAGTAGGGTGTATGTGACAGTGGACCCATAGGAGGGTGTATGTGACAGTTGGTGCATAGTAGGGAGTAAGTGACAATGGGTGCACAGTAGGTTTATGTTACAGTGGGCCCATAGGAGGGTTTATGTGACAGTGGGCCCATAGGAGGGTGTATGTGACAGTGGGTGCGTTGTAGGGTGTATGTGACATTGGGTGCATAGGAGGGTGTATCTGACAGTGGGCCCATAGGAGGGTGTATGTGACAGTGTCCGCGTAGGAGGGTGTGTGTGACAGTGGGTGCATAGTAGGGTGTATGTGACAGTGGGCCCATAGGAGGGTGTATGTGACAGTGGGAGCATAGTAGGGTGTATGTGACAGTGGGTACGTAGGAGGGTGTATGTGACAGTGGGTGCATTGTAGGGTGTATGTGACAATGGGTGCATAGTTGGGTTATGTTGCAGTGGGCCAATAGGACGGTGTATGTGACAATGGGTGCATAGTAGGTTGTATGTGACAATGGGTACATAGTGGGGTTATGTTACAGTAGGCCCATAGGAGGGTGTATGTGACAGTGGGCCCATAGGAGGATGTATGCGACAGTGGGTGCATTGTAGGGTGTATGTGACAGTGGGTGCATAGTAGGGTATTTGTGACAGTGGGTGCTTAGGAGGGTGTATGGGACAGTGAGTGCATAGTAGGCTGTATGTGACAGTGGGCCCATAGGTGGATGTATGTAACAGTGGGTGCATATTAGGGTGTATCTGACAGTGTCTGCATAGGAGGGTGTATGTGATAGTGGGTGCAAAGTAGGGTGTATGTGACAGTGGCCCCATAGGAGGGTGTATGTGACAGTGGGTGCATAGTAGGGTGTATGTGACAGTGGGTGCATAGGAGGGTGTATGTGACAGTGGGCGCATAGGAGGGTGTATGTGACAGTGGGCCCATAGGAGGGTGTATGTGACAGTGGGCCCATAGGAGGGTGTATGTGACAGTGGGCCCATAGGAGGGTGTATGTGACAGTGGGCCCATAGGAGGGTGTATGTGACAGTGGGTGCATAGTATGGTGTATGTTACAGTGGGTGCATAGTAGGGTGTATGTGACAGTGGGTGCATATGAGGGTGTATATGACAGTTGGTGCATAGTAGAGTGTAGGTGACAGTGGGCTCGTAGGAGGGTGTATGTGATAGTGGGTGCATTATAGGGTGTATGTGACAATGGGTGCATAGTAGGGTGTATGTGACAGTGGGCCTATAGGAGGGTTTGTGTGACAGTGGGCCCATAGGAAGTGTATATGTCAGTGGGCCCATAGGAGAGTACATGTGACAGTGGGTGCATAGTAGGATGTATGTGAGAGTGGGCCCATAGGAGGGTATATGTGACAGTGGGTCCATAGGAGGGTGTATGTAACAGTGGGTAGATAGGAGGGTGTACGTGACAGTTGGCCCTTAGGAGAGTGTACGTGACAGTGGGTGCATAGGAGGGTGTATCTGACAGTGGGCGCGTAGGAGGGTGTATGTGACAGTGTCTGCATAGGAGGGTGTATGTAATAGTGGGTGCATAGTAGGGTGTATATGACAGTGGGTGCATAGGAGGGTGTATGTGACAGTGGGTGCATAGGAGGGTGTAAGTGACAATGGGTGCATAGTAGGTTTATGTTAGAGTGGGCCCATAGGAAGGTGTATGTGACAGTGGGTGCATAGTATGGTTTAAGTGACAATGGGTGCATAGTAGGGTTATGTTACAGTGTGCGCATAGGAGGGTGTATGTAACAATGGGCCCATAAGAGGGTGTACGTCACAGTGGGTGCACAGGAGGGTGTATCTGACAGTGTCTGCATAGGAGGGTGTATGTGACAGTGGGTGCATAGTAGGGTGTATGTGACAGTGGGCCCATAGGAGGGTGTATGTGGCAGTGGGTGCATAGGAGGGTGTATGTAACAGTGGGCACATAGGAGGGTGTATGTCACAGTGGGTGCATTATAGGGTGTATGTGACAATGGGTGCATAGTAGGGTGTATATGACAGTAGGCCCATAGGAGGGTGTGTGTGACGGGGGGTGCATAGTAGGGTGTATGTGACAGTGGGCCCATATGAGGGTGTATGTGACAGTGGGCGCATAGGAGGGTGTATGTGACAGTGGGCGCATAGGAGGGTGTATGTGACAGTGGGCGCATATGAGGGTGTTTGTGACAGTGGGTGCTTAGGAGGGTGTATGTGACAGTGGGTGCATAGTAGCGTGTATGTGACAGTGGGCCCATAGGTGGCTGTTTGTGATAGTGGGTGCATAGGAGGGTGTATCTGACAGTGGACCCATAGGAAGTTGAATGTGACAGTGTCCACAGAGGTGGGTGTATGTGCCAGTTGGTGCATAATAGGGTGTATGTGATAGTGGGCCCATAGGAGGGTGTATATGACAGTGGGTGCATAGTAGGTTATATGTGACAGTGGGTGCATGTGAAGGTTTATGTGACAGTGGGCTCATAGGACGGTGTATGTGACAGTGGGTGCATAGTAGGGTGTAAGTGACAATGGGTGCATAGTAGGTTTATGTTACAGTGGGCCCATAGGACGGTGTATGTGACAGTGGACCCATAGGAGAGTGTATGCGACAGTGGGTGCATAGTAGGGTGTATGTGACAGAGGGCCCATAGGAAGGTGTATGTGACAGTGGGTGCATAGTATGGTTTAAGTGACAATGGGTGCATAGTAGGGTTATGTTACAGTGTGCGCTTAGGAGGGTGTATGTAACAGTGGGCCCATAGGAGGGTGTACGTCACAGTGGGTGCACAGGAGGGTGTATCTAACAGTGTCTACATAGGAGGGTGTATGTGACAGTGGGTGCATAGTAGTGTATATGTGACAGTGGGCCCATAGGAGGGTGTATGTGGCAGTGGGTGCATAGGAGGGTGTATGTGACAGAGGGTGCATAGTAGGGTGTATATGACAGTGGGCGCATAGGAGGGTGTATGTGACAGTGGGCGCATATGAGGGTGTTGTGACAGTGGGTGCTTAGGAGGGTGTATTTGACAGTGGGTGCATAGTAGGGTGTATGTGACAGTGGGCCCATAGGTGGCTGTATGTGATAGTGGGTGCATAGGAGGGTGTATCTGACAGTGGACCCATAGGAAGTTGTATGTGACAGTGTCCACAGAGGTGGGTGTATGTGCCAGTGGGTGCATAATAGGGTGTATGTGACAGTGGGCCCATAGGATGGTGTATGTTACAGTGGGTGCATAGTAGGGTGTATGTGACAATGGGTGCATAGTGGAGTTATGTTACAGTGGGCCCATAGGACGGTGTATGTGACAGTGGGTGCATAGCAGGGTGTATGTGACAATGGGTGCATAGTGGGGTTATGTTAGAGTAGGCCCATAGGAGGGTGTATGTGACAGTGGGCCCATAGGAGGGTGTATGCGACAGTGGGTGCATTGTAGGATGTATGTGACAATGGGTGCATAGTGGGGTTATGTTAAAGTAGACCCATAGGAGGGTGTATGTCACAGTGGGCACATAGGAGGGTGTATGTCACAGTGGATGCATTATAGGGTGTATGTGACAATGGGTGCATAGTAGGGTGTATATGACAGTAGGCCCATAGGAGGGTGTGTGTGATGGGGGGTGCATAGTAGGGTGTATGTGACAGTGGGCCCATAGGAGGGTGTATGTGACAGTGGGCGCGTAGGAGGGTGTATGTGACAGTGGGCGCATAGGAGGGTGTATGTGACAGTGGGCGCATATGAGGGTGTTTGTGAAAGTGGGTGCTTAGGAGGGTGTATGTGACAGTGGGTGCATAGTAGGGTGTATATGACAGTGGGCACATAGGTGGGTGTATGTGATAGTGGGTGCATAGGAGGGTGTATCTGACAGTGGGCCCATAGGAGGGTGTATCTGACAGTGTCCGCATAGGAGTGTGTGTGTGACAGTGAGTGCATAGTAGGGTGTATGTGACAGTGGGCCCATAGGTGGGTGTATGTGACAGTGGGTGCATAGTAGGGTATATGTGACAGTGGGTGAATATGAGGGTTTATGTGACAGTGGGCTCATAGGACGGTGTATGTGACAGTGGGTGCATAGTAGGGTGTAAGTGACAATGGGTGCATAGTAGGTTTATGTTACAATGGGCCCATATGAGCGTGTATGTGACAGTGGGCCCATAGGAGGGTGTATGTGACAGAGGGCCCATAGGAAGGTGTATGTGACAGTGGGTGCATAGTATGATGTAAGTGACAATGGGTGCATAGTAGGGTTATGTTACAGTGGGCGCATAGGAGGGTGTATGTAACAGTGGGCCCATAGGAGGGTGTATGTGACAGTGGGTGCATAGTAGGGTGTATGTGACAGTGGGTGCATATCAGGGTGTATGTGACAGTGGGTGCATAGGAGTGTGTATGTGACAGTGGGTGCATAGTAGGGTGTATGTGACATTGGGTGCATAGGAGGGTGTATGTGACAGTGGGCGCTTAGGAGGGTGTATGTGACAGTGGGCACGTAGGAGGGTGTATGTGACAGTGGGTGCATAGTAGGGTGTATGTGACAGTGGGCGCATATGAGGGTGTTTGTAACAGTGGGTGCTTAGGAGGGTGTATGTGACAGTTGGCCCTTAGGAGGGTGTATGTGACAGTGGGTAGATAGGAGGGTGTATCTGACAGTGGGCGCGTAGGAGAGTGTATGTGACAGTGTCCACATAGGCGGGTGTATCTCACAGTGTCTGCATACGAGGGTGTATGTGACAGTGGGTGCATAGTAGGGTGTATCTGACAGTGGGCCTATAGGAAAGTGTATGTGACAGTGGGTGCATAGTAGGGTGTATGTGACATTGGGTGTATAGGAGGGTGTATGTGACAGTGGGCGCTTAGGAGGGTGTATGTGACAGTGGGCACGTAGGAGTGTGTATGTGACAGTGGGTGTGTAGGAGGGTGTATTTGACAGTGGGCCCATAGGAGGGTGTATGTGACAGTGGGTAGATAGGAGGGTGTATCTGACAGTGGGCGCGTAGGAGAGTGTATGTGACATTGTCCGCATAGGCGGGTGTATTTGACAGTGTCTGCATACAAGGATGTATGTGACAGTGGGTGCATAGTAGGGTGTATCTGACAGTTGGCCCATAGGAGGGTGTATGTGACAGTGGGCGCATAGGAGGGTGTATCTCACAGTGGGTGCATAGTAGGGTGTATGTGACAGTGAGCCCATATGAGGGTGTATGTGACAGTGGGTGCATAGTAGGGTGTATATGACAGTGGGTGCATAGTAGGTTATATGTGACAGTGGGTGCATATGAGGGTTTGTGTGACAGTGGGCTCATAGGACGGTGTATGTGACAGTGGGTGCATAGTAGGGTGTAAGTGACAATGGGTGCATAGTAGGTTTATGTTACAGTGGGCCCATAGGAGGGTGTATGTGACAGTGGGCCCATAGGAGGGTGTATGCGACAGTGGGTGCATAGTAGGGTTATGTTACAGTGGGCGCATAGGAGGGTGTATGTAACAGTGGGCCCATAGGAGGGTGTATGTGACAGTGGGTGCATAGTAGGGTGTATGTGACAGTGGGTGCATAGGAGTGTGGATGTGACAGTGGGTGCATTGTAGGTTGTATGTGACAGTTGGCACGTAGGAGGGTGTGTGTGACAGTGGGTAGATAGGAGGGTGTATCTGACAGTGGGCACGTAGGAGAGTGTATGTGACAGTGTCCGCATAGGCGGGTGTATCTGACAGTGTCTGCATACGAGGGTGTATGTGACAGTGGGTGCATAGTAGGGTGTATCTGACAGTTGGCCTATAGGAGTGTGTATGTGACAGTGGGTGCATAGTAGGGTGTATGTGACATTGGGTGCATAGGAGGGTATATGTGACAGTGGGCGCTTAGGAGGGTGTACGTGACAGTGGGCACGTAGGAGGGTGTATGTGACAGTGGGCATGTAGGAGGGTGTATTTGACAGTGGGCCCATAGGAGGGTGTACGTGACAGTGGGTAGATCGGAGGGTGTATGTGACAGTTGGCCCATAGGAGGGTGTATGTGACAGTGGGCGCATAGGAGGGTGTATCTCAAAGTGGGTGCATAGTAGGGTGTATGTGACAGTGGGCCCATATGAGGGTGTATGTGACAGTGGGTGCATAGTAGGGTGTATGTGACACTGAGTGCTTAGGAGGGTGTATGTGACAGTGAGTGCATAGTAGGCTGTATGTGACAGTGGGCCCTTAGGTGGATGTATGTAACAGTGGGTGCATATTAGGGTGTATCTGACAGTGTCTGCATAGGAGGGTGTATGTGACAGTGGGTGCATAGTAGGGTTATGTTACAGTGGGCGCATAGGAGGGTGTATGTAACAGTGGGCCCATAGGAGGGTGTATGTGACAGTGGATGCATAGTAGGGTGTATGTGACAGTGGGTGCATTGTAGGTTGTATGTGACAGTTGGCACCTAGGAGGGTGTGTGTGACAGTGGGTAGATAGGAGGGTGTATCTGACAGTGGGCACGTAGGAGAGTGTATGTGACAGTGTCCGCATAGGCGGGTGTATCTGACAGTGTCTGCATACGAGGGTGTATGTGACAGTGGGTGCATAGTAGGGTGTATCTGACAGTTGGCCTATAGGAGTGTGTATGTGACAGTGGGTGCATAGTAGGGTGTATGTGACATTGGGTGCATAGGAGTGTATATGTGACAGTGGGCGCTTAGGAGGGTGTACGTGACAGTGGGCACGTAGGAGGGTGTATGTGACAGTGGGCATGTAGGAGGGTGTATTTGACAGTGGGCCCATAGGAGGGTGTACGTGACGTGATAGGAGGGTGTACGTGACAGTGGGTAGATCGGAGGGTGTATGTGACAGTGGGCCCATATGAGGGTGTATGTGACAGTGGGTGCATAGTAGGGTGTATGTGACACTGGGTGCTTAGGAGGGTGTATGTGACAGTGAGTGCATAGTAGGCTGTATGTGACAGTGGGCCCTTAGGTGGATGTATGTAACAGTGGGTGCATATTAGGGTGTATCTGACAGTGTCTGCATAGGAGGGTGTATGTGACAGTGGGTGCATAGTAGGGTGTATGTGACAGTGGGTGCATAGGAGGGTGTATGTGACAGTGGGAGTGTAGGAGGGTGTATGTGACAGTGGGCCCATAACAGGTTGTATGTGACAGTAGGTAGATAGGAGGGTGTATGTGACAGTTGGCCCATAGGAGGGTGTATATGACAGTGGGTGCATTGTAGGGTAGATGTGACAGTGGGTGAATATGAGGGTTTATGTGACCGTGGGCCCATAGGACGGTGTATGTGACAGTGGGTGCATAGTAGGGAGTATGTGACAATGGGTGCATAGTGGAGTTATGTTACAGTGCGCCCATAGGTCGGTGTATGTGACAGTGGGTGCATAGTAGGGTGTATGTGACAATGGGTGCATAGTGGGGTTATGTTACACTAGGCCCATAGGAGGGTGTATGTGACAGTGGGCCCATAGGAGGGTGTATGCGACAGTGGGTGCATAGTAGGGTGTATGTGACAGTGGGCCCATAGGAAGGTGTATGTGACAGTGGGTGCATAGTATGGTTTAAGTAACAATGGGTGCATAGTAGGGTTATGTTACAGTGGGCGCATAGGAGGGTGTATGTAACAGTGGGCCCATAGGAAGGTGTATGTGACAGTGGGTGCATAGTAGGGTGTATGTGACAGTGGGTGCGTAGGAGTGTGTATGTGACAGTGGGTGTATTGTAGGTTGTATGTGACAGTTGGCACGTAGGAGGGTGTGTGTGACAGAGGGTAGATAGGAGGGTGTATCTGACAGTGGGCACGTAGGAGAGTGTATGTGACAGTGTCCGCATAGGCGGGTGTATCTGACAGTGTCTGCATACGAGGGTGTATGTGACAGTGGGTGCATAGTAGGGTGTATCTGACAGTTGGCCTATAGGAGTGTGTATGTGACAGTGGGTGCATAGTAGGGTGTATGTGACATTGGGTGCATAGGAGTGTATATGTGACAGTGGGCGCTTAGGAGGGTGTACGTGACAGTGGGCACGTAGGAGGGTGTATGTGACAGTGGGCATGTAGGAGGGTGTATTTGACAGTGGGCCCATAGGAGGGTGTACGTGACAGTGGGTAGATCGGAGGGTGTATGTGACAGTTGGCCCATAGGAGGGTGTATGTGACAGTGGGCGCATAGGAGGGTGTATCTCAAAGTGGGTGCATAGTAGGGTGTATGTGACAGTGGGCCCATATGAGGGTGTATGTGACAGTGGGTGCATAGTAGGGTGTATGTGACACTGGGTGCTTAGGAGGGTGTATGTGACAGTGAGTGCATAGTAGGCTGTATGTGACAGTGGGCCCTTAGGTGGATGTATGTAACAGTGGGTGCATATTAGGGTGTATCTGACAGTGTCTGCATAGGAGGGTGTATGTGACAGTGGGTGCATAGTAGGGTGTATGTGACAGTGGGTGCATAGGAGGATGTATGTGACAGTGGGAGTGTAGGAGGGTGTATGTGACAGTGGGCCCATAACAGGTTGTATGTGACAGTAGGTAGATAGGAGGGTGTATGTGACAGTTGGCCCATAGGAGGGTGTATATGACAGTGGGTGCATTGTAGGGTAGATGTGACAGTGGGTGAATATGAGGGTTTGTGTGACAGTGGGCTCATAGGACGGTGTATGTGACAGTGGGTGCATAGTTGGGTGTAAGTGACAATGGGTGCATAGTAGGTTTATGTTACAGTGGGCCCATAGGAGGGTGTATGTGACAGTGGGCCCATAGGAGGGTGTATGCGACAGTGGGTGCATAGTAGGGTTATGTTACAGTGGGCGCATAGGAGGGTGTATGTAACAGTGGGCCCATAGGAGGGTGTATGTGACAGTGGGTGCATAGTAGGGTGTATGTGACAGTGGGAGCATAGGAGTGTGTATGTGACAGTGGGTGCATTGTAGGTTGTATGTGACAGTTGGCACCTAGGAGTGTGTGTGTGACAGTGGGTAGATAGGAGGGTGTATCTGACAGTGGGCACGTAGGAGAGTGTATGTGACAGTGTCCGCATAGGCGGGTGTATCTGACAGTGTCTGCATACGAGGGTGTATGTGACAGTGGGTGCATAGTAGGGTGTATCTGACAGTTGGCCTATAGGAGTGTGTATGTGACAGTGGGTGCATAGTAGGGTGTATATGACATTGGGTGCATAGGAGTGTATATGTGACAGTGGGCGCTTAGGAGGGTGTATGTGACAGTGGGTGTATAGTAGGGTGTATGTGACAGTGGGTGCATAGGAGGATGTATGTGACAGTGGGAGTGTAGGAGGGTGTATGTGAAAGTGGGCCCATAACAGGTTGTATGTGACAGTAGGTAGATAGGAGGGTGTATGTGACAGTTGGCCCATAGGAGGGTGTATATGACAGTGGGTGCATTGTAGGGTAGATGTGACAGTGGGTGAATATGAGGGTTTATGTGACCGTGGGCCCATAGGACGGTGTATGTGACAGTGGGTGCATAGTAGGGTGTATGTGACAATGGGTGCATAGTGGAGTTATGTTACAGTGCGCCCATAGGTCGGTGTATGTGACAGTGGGTGCATAGTAGGGTGTATGTGACAATGGGTGCATAGTGGGGTTATGTTACACTAGGCCCATAGGAGGGTGTATGTGACAGTGGGCCCATAGGAGGGTGTATGCGACAGTGGGTGCATAGTAGGTTGTATGTGACAGTGGGCCCATAGGAAGGTGTATGTGACAGTGGGTGCATAGTATGGTTTAAGTGACAATGGGTGCATAGTAGGGTTATGTTACAGTGGGCGCATAGGAGGGTGTATGTAACAGTGGGCCCATAGGAGGGTGTATGTGACAGTGGGTGCATAGTAGGGTGTATGTGACAGTGGGTGCGTAGGAGTGTGTATGTGACAGTGGGTGTATTGTAGGTTGTATGTGACAGTTGGCACGTAGGAGGGTGTGTGTGACAGAGGGTAGATAGGAGGGTGTATCTGACAGTGGGCACGTAGGAGAGTGTATGTGACAGTGTCCGCATAGGCGGGTGTATCTGACAGTGTCTGCATACGAGGGTGTATGTGACAGTGGGTGCATAGTAGGGTGTATCTGACAGTTGGCCTATAGGAGTGTGTATGTGACAGTGGGTGCATAGTAGGGTGTATGTGACACTGGGTGCATAGGAGGGTATATTGTGACAGTGGGCGCTTAGGAGGGTGTACGTGACAGTGGGCACGTAGGAGGGTGTATGTGACAGTGGGCATGTAGGAGGGTGTATTTGACAGTGGGCCCATTGGAGGGTGTACGTGACAGTGGGTAGATCGGAGGGTGTATGTGACAGTTGGCCCATAGGAGGGTGTATGTGACAGTGGGCGCATAGGAGGGTGTATCTCAAAGTGGGTGCATAGTAGGGTGTATGTGAAAGTGGGCCCATATGAGGGTGTATGTGACAGTGGGTGCATAGTAGGGTGTATGTGACACTGGGTGCTTAGGAGGGTGTATGTGACAGTGAGTGCATAGTAGGCTGTATGTGACAGTGGGCCCTTAGGTGGATGTATGTAACAGTGGGTGCATATTAGGGTGTATCTGACAGTGTCTGCATAGGAGGGTGTATGTGACAGTGGGTGCATAGTAGGGTGTATGTGACAGTGGGTGCATAGGAGGATGTATGTGACAGTGGGCGTGTAGGAGGGTGTATGTGACAGTGGGCCCATAATAGGTTGTATGTGACAGTAGGTAGATAGGAGGGTGTATGTGACAGTTGGCCCATAGGAGGGTGTATATGACAGTGGGTGCATTGTAGGGTAGATGTGACAGTGGGTGAATATGAGGGTTTATATGACCGTGGGCCCATAGGACGGTGTATGTGACAGTGGGTGCATAGTAGGGTGTATGTGACAATGGGTGCATAGTGGAGTTATGTTACAGTGCGCCCATAGGTCGGTGTATATGACAGTGGGTGCATAGTAGGGTGTATGTGACAATGGGTTCATAGTGGGGTTATGTTACACTAGGCCCATAGGAGGGTGTATGTGACAGTGGGCCCATAGGACGGCGTATGCGACAGTGGGTGCATTGTAGGGTGTATGTGACAATGGGTGCATAGTGGGGTTATGTTACAGAAGGACCATACGAGGGTGTATGTGACAGTAACAAGATTTAATAAGATTTAACAAGATTGCCACCCAGAGAATTAACTCTAGGTGGCAGGTGGACAAGGAAGCCCTTTGGCTTATCGAGAGTCCGACCCTTTTATCTATGTGTATCCCGCCCGTCTGAGGTATGTGTCGATTTTATTTTTAAACATATTCACGCTACTAGCACCCACACAATCAGCAGATAATCTGTTCCATTCATTTACAGTCCTTTGTGAAAATGAAAACTTTCTTATATCCAATCTACTCTGCTCCTTTGCCAATGTAAGTTCATGTCCTCTAGTCCTTCTATCTTTCTTAACTGAGAAAAAAATATTTCTATCAATATTTTCATAACCCTTCAATATTTTAAACACTTCTATCTGATCTCCTCTCAATCTCCTGGTCTCTAGTGTTGTTAAACCGCATTTTTTAGGCGTATTTCGTAACTAAGATCCCTCAGTTTTGGTATCATTTTAGTTGCTCTCCTCTGCACTCTTTCTAGCATATCTATGTCCTTCCTGCGATATGGCCTCCACGCTTGAATACAATATTCTAAATGAGGCCTAACTATTGTTTTGTACAGCGGTATTATTAGCTCTTTTTTCCTTATACGTTATGTTTCGCCTAATTAATCCAAGGATTTGATTTCCCTTTGAAGCTGCAATTCCGCACTGCTCTGAAACCTTCATATCAGCACTAATGGTTAACCCTAAGTCCTTTTCTTTTTCAGTAGTACTTAGTACAGTACCCCCATTGTATATTCTACCTCTTCGTTCCCATGTCCTGTGTGGAGGCATTTACATTTCCCAAAATTGAACAGCATTTGCCACTTTTCAGACCATTTGATCAACCTGTCAAGATCATCTTGTAAATGCTGTCTATCTCCATCACTTTTAATCCTTCTAAACACTTTTGTATCATCCGCAAATTTCAACACCTTGCTTGTTATTTCATCATCCAAATCGTTGATATATATTAAGAATAATATAGGACCTAGGAGGGTGTACGTGACAGTGGGTGCATTGTAGGGTGTATGTGACAATGGGTGCATAGTGGGGTTATGTTACAGTGGGCCCATAGGACGGTGTATGTGGCAGTGGGTGCATAGTAGGATGTATGTGACAATGGATGCATAGTGGCGTTATGTTACAGTACGCCCATAGAAGGGTGTATGTGACAGTGGGCCTATAGGAGGGTGTATGCGACAGTGGGAGCATTGTAGGGTGTATGTGACAGCAGGTGCATAGTAGGGTGTATGTGACAGTGGGCGCATAGGAGGGTGTATGTGACAGTGGGTGCATATGAGGGTGTTTGTGACAGTGGGTGCTTAGGAGGGTGTATGTGACAGTGGGTGCATAGTAGGGTGTATGTGACAGTGGGCCCACAGGTGGGTGTATGTGATAGAGGATGCATTGGAGGGTGTATCTGACAGTGGGCCCATAGGAGAGTGTATGTGACAGTGTCCACATAGGAGGGTGTGTGTGACAGTGGGTGCATAGTAGGGTGTATGTGACAGTGGGCCCACAGGTGGGTGTATGTGATAGTGGATGCATAGGAGGGTGTATCTGACAGTGGGCCCATAGGAGGGTGTATGTGACAGTGTCCACATAGGAGGGTGTGTGTGACAGTGGGTGCATAGTAGGATGTATGTGACAGTGCGCCCATAGGAGGGTGTATGTGACAGTGGGTGCATAGTAGGGTGTAAGTGACAATGGGTGCATAGTAGGTTTATGTTAGAGTGGGCCCATAGGAGGGTGTATGTGACAGTGGGCCAATAGGAGGGTGTATGCGACAGTGGGTGCATAGTAGGGTGTATGTGACAGTGGGCCCATAGGAAGGTGTATGTGACAGTGGGTGCATAGTATGGTGTAAGTGACAATGGGTGCATAGTATGGTGTATGTGACAGTGGGTGCATAGTAGGGTGTATGTGACAGTGGGTGCATATGAGGGTGTATGTTGCAGTGGGTGCATAGGAGGGTGTATGTGACAGTGGGTGCATAGTAGGTTGTATGTGACAGTGGACACGTAGGAGGGTGTATGTGACAGTGGGTAGATAGGAGGGTGTATCTGACAGTGGGCGCGTAGGAGAGTGTATGTGACAGTGCCCGCATAGGCGGGTGTATCTGACAGTGTCTGCAAAAGAGGGTGTATGTGACAGTGGGTACATAGTAGGGTGTATCTGACATTGGGTGCATAGGAGGGTGTATGTGACAGTGGGCGCTTAGGAGGGTGTATGTGACAGTGGGCACGTAGGAGTGTGTATGTGACAGTGGGCGTGTAGGAGGGTGTATTTGACAGTGGGCCCGTAGGAGGGTGTATGTGACAGTGGGCGCATAGGAGGGTGTATGTCATAGTGGGTGCATAGTAGGGTGTATGTGACAGTGGGACCATATGAGGGTGTATGTGACAGTGGGTGAATAGTATGGTGTATGTGACAGTGGGTGCGTAGGAGGGTGTATGTGACAGTGGGCGCATATGAGGGTGTTTGTGACAGTGGGTGCTTAGGAGGGTGTATGTGACAGTGAGTGCATAGTAGGCTGTATGTGACAGTGGGCCCATAGGTGGATGTATGTAACAGTGGGTGTATATTAGGGTGTATCTGACAGTGTCTGCATAGGAGGGTGTACGTGACAGTGGGTAGATCGGAGGGTGTATGTGACAGTTGGCCCATAAGAGGGTGTATGTGATAGTAGGCCCATAGGAGGGTGTATGTGTCAGTGGGCCCATAGGAGTGTGTATGTGACAGTGGGTGCATAGTAGGGTGTACCTGACAGTGGGCCTGTAGGAGGGTGTATGTGACAGTGGGTGCATAGTAGGGTGTATGTGACAATGGGTGCATAGTGGGGTTATGTTACAGTGGACCCATAGGACGGTGTATGTGACAGTGGGTGGATAGTAGGGTGTATGTGACAATGGTTGCATAGGAGGGTGTATGTGACAGTGGGCGCATAGGAGGGTGTATCTCATAGTGGGTGCATAGTAGGGTGTATGTGACAGTGGGCCCATATGAGGGTGTATGTGACAGTGGTTGCATAGTAGGGTGTATGTGACAGTGGGTGCATAGTAGGGTGTATGTGACAATGGGTGCATAGTGGGGTTATGTTACAGTGGGCCCATATGACGGTGTATGTGACAGTGGGTGCATAGTAGGGTGTATGTGACAATGGTTGCATAGGAGGGTGTATGTGACAGTGGGCGCATAGGAGGGTGTATCTCATAGTGGGTGCATAGTAGGGTGTATGTGACAGTGGGCCCATATGAGGGTGTATGTGACAGTGGTTGCATAGTAGGGTGTATGTGACAGTGGGTGCGTAGGAGGGTGTATGTGACAGTGGGCGCATATGAGGGTGTTTTTGACAGTGGGTGCTTAGGAGGGTGTATGTGACAGTGAGTGCATAGTAGGCTGTATGTGACAGTGGGCCCATAGGTGGATGTATGTAACAGTGGGTGCATATTAGGGTGTATGTGACAGTAGCCCCATAGGAGGGTATATGTGACAGTGGGTGCATAGTAGGGTGTATGTGACAGTGGGTACAAAGTAGGGTGTATGTGACAGTAGCACCATAGGAGGGTATATGTGACAGTGGGTGCATAGTAGGGTGTATGTGACAGTTGGTGCATAGGAGGGTGTATGTGACAGTGGGCGTGTAGGAGGGTGTATGTGACAGTGGGCCCATAGGTAGGAGTATGTGATAGTGGGTGCATAGGAGGGTGTATCTGACAGTGGGCCCATAGGAGGGTGTATCTCATAGTGGGTGCATAGTAGGGTGTATGTGAGAGTGGTCCCATATGAGGGTGTATGTGACAGTGGTTGCATAGTAGGGTGTATGTGACAGTGGGTGCGTAGGAGGGTGTATGTGACAGTGGGTGCAAAGTAGGGTGTATGTGACAGTAGCCCCATAGGAGGGTATATGTGACAGTGGGTGCATAGTAGGGTGTATGTGACAGTTGGTGCATAGGAGGGTGTATGTGACAGTGGGCGTGTAGGAGGGTGTATGTGACAGTGGGCCCATAGGTGGGAGTATGTGATAGTGGGTGCATAGGAGGGTGTATCTGACAGTGGGCCCATAGGAGGGTGTATGTGACAGTGTCCGCATAGGAGAGTGTGTGTGACAGTGGGTGCATAGTTCGGTGTATGTGACAGTGGGCCCATAGGAGGGTGTATGTGACAGTGGGTGCATAGTAGGGTATATGTGACAGTGGGTGCATATGAGGGTTTATGTGACAGTGGGCTGATAGGATGGTGTATGTGACAGTAGGTGCATAGTAGGGTGTAAGTGACAATGGGTGCATAGTAGGTTTATGTTAAAGTGGGCCCATAGGAGGGTGTATGTGACAGTGGGCCCATAGGAGGGTGTATGCGACAGTGGGTGCATAGTAGGGTGTATGTGACAATGGGCCCATGGGAAGGTGTATGTGACAATGGGTGCATAGTAGGGTTATGTTACAATGGGCTCATAGGAGCGTGTATGTAACAGTGGGCCCATAGATAGGTGTATGTGACAGTGGGTGCATAGTAGGGTGTATGTGACAGTGGGTGCATATGAGGGTGTATGTGACAGTGGGTGCATAGGAGGGTGTATGTGACAGTGGGTGCATAGTAGGTTGTATGTGACAGTGGGCACGTAGGAGGGTGTATGTGACAGTGGGTAGATAGGAGGGTGTATCTGACAGTTGGCCCATAGAGGGTGTATGTGATAGTGGGCCCATAGGAGGGTGTATGTGACAGTGGGCACATAGGAGTGTGTATGTGACAGTGGGTGCATAGTAGGGTGTACGTGACAGTGGGTAGATCGGAGGGTGTATGTGACAGTTGGCCCATAGGAGGGTGTATGTGATAGTGGGCCCATAGGAGGGTGTATGTGTCAGTGGGCCCATAGGAGTGTGTATGTGACAGTGGGTGCATAGTAGGGTGTATCTGACAGTGGGCCTTTAGGAGGGTGTATGTGACAGTGGGTGCATAGTAGGGTGTATGTGACATTGGGTGCATAGGAGGGTGTATGTGACAGTGGGTGCTTAGGAGGGTGTATGTGACATTGAGCACGTAGGAGGGTGTATGTGACAGTGGGCGTGTAGGAGGGTGTATTTGACAGTGGGCCCATAGGAGGGTGTACGTGACAGTGGGTAGATCGGAGGGTGTATGTGACAGTTGGCCCATAGGAGGGTGTATGTGATAGTGGGCCCATAGGAGGGTGTATGTAACACTGGGCCCGTAGGTGGGTGTATATCATAGTGGGAGCATAGGAGGGTGTATCTGACAGTGGGCCCATAGGAGGGTGTATGTGACAGTGTCCGCAGACGTGGGTGTATGTGACAGTGGGTGCATAATAGGGTGTATGTGACAGTGGGCCCATAGTGAGGGTGTATGTGACAGTGGGTGCATAGATAGTAGGGTAGATGTGACAGTGGGTGCATATGAGGGTTTATGTGACCGTGGGCCCATAGGACGGTGTATGTGACAGTGGGTGCACAGTAGGGTGTATGTGACAATGGGTACATAGTGGAGTTATGTTACAGTGGGCCCATAGGACGGTGTATGTGACAGTGGGTGCATAGAAGGGTGTATCTGACAATGGGTGCATAGTTGGGTTATGTTACAGTAGGCCCATAGGAGTGTGTATGTGACAGTGGGCCCATAGGAGGGTGTATGCGACAGTGGGTGCATTGTAGGGTGTATGTGACAATGGGTGCATAGTGGGGTTATGTTACAGTAGGCCCATAGGAGGTTGTATGTGACAGTGGGCCCATAGGAAGGTGTATGCGACAGTGGGTGCATTGTAGGGTGTACGTGACAATGGGTGCATAGTGGGGTTATGTTTAGAAAAGATAGAATAGGAAGAAAGGGAGGTGGAGTTATTTTATATATTAAAGAATCTATTCAGGCTCATGAAATAAAATTAGAAAGAGAAGCAGATTGCGAAGAAGCTGTTTGGTGTAACATAGTTACAGGAAACTCAACGTTAACAGTTGGGTTAGTTTATCGAAGTCCAAACATAAGCATAGAAGAGAATGAAAAAATACAAAACGCTATAAGGGAAGTAAGCAAACGGGACTGTATTATTATGGGGGATTTTAACCACGGGCATATACAATGGAAATCTCTACAGAGTATGGGGAGTGAGGACCACAAGTTTTTAGTTTTAGTTCAAGATACATTCCTTTCTCAACATGTGCTAGAACCAACCAGGGTGAGAATGTGTTAGACATAGTTTTGTCCTCACAGAATGAATTAGTTGACAATGTCAAGATATGTGAGCCACTGGGGAGTAGCGATGACAACCATATACATTTTACGATCTAAGTAAAATCAGAAAGGAATAGTAAAAAGCATTATAGGAGAAATTTCCACGAAGGAAGGTATAAGGACATGAGGAAATATTTAGCAAAGATAGACTGGAATAACACACTGAAAAATAAGACGGCAACAGAATGCTGGAATGTATTAAGAGTGAAATTAAGTGCATAGTCGATAAATTTGTACCCTTCAAAAAACAAGGAAAACGGTCCAAAAAGAAACACTTATCAAAAGAAGCCATTAGAAAAATTAAGTACAAACAAATTATGTGGAAGTCATATAGATGTACTGGAAATTATGAAGACTACAACAGATATAAAGAAGCACTTAACCAAGCTACAGCTGAAATTAGAAATTCAAAGAGAAGATATGAACAACAATTAGCTAGAATATAAAACATGACAGCAAGAGTTTTTATGCGTATGTTCGAAGCAAACAGAAAGTTCAAGATAAAGTCGGTCCTCTAGAAGATAGTGCTGGAAATATAATATCAGAGGGATTCTTAATGGCAGAAGACCTGAATGAGTACTTTAGTTCAGTGTTTACCAGAGAAGATATTAGTTCACTGCCAGTACCAGAGGCTAAGTTCAAGGGGCAGATTCAGACTATTAGGACAATTAATTGTAACCCCGGAAATGGTAGGTAAGAAAATAAGGGCTATGAAGGATAATAAATCACCTGGAGTGGATGGTATTCCACCCAAACTACTATTGGAAATTGTAGAACAAATTAGCATACCGCTTGCAACAGTTTTCAACTTGTCATTAGAAGAGGGAGTGGTTCCTTTAGAATGGAAAGAAGCAAACATTATACCGTTATTCAAAAAAGGTTCGAGAAACAAGTCAGAGAACTATAGACCAGTGAGTTTAACATCAGTGATTTGTAAATTGTTAGAAAGAGTAATTAAAGATCACAAGGTGGATTTTCTTGTTAAACAAAACTTGATAAACCCATCTCAACATGGTTTTTTTAAAGCGAGGTCATGCTTAACAAACATGTTATGTTTTTTGGAAGACATCACTAAGTGGGTAGATGAGGGATCACCAGTAGATATCGTCTACTTAGATTTTCAAAAAGCTTTCGACAAAGTACCACATCAAAGATTACTGCTTAAACTAAAGGCCCATGGCATAGGAAATGGTATAATAAACTGGATAGAACAATGGCTGATTGACAGAAGACAACGTGTAGTAGTTGATGGGGAGGCTTCAAACTGGAAATTGGTATTGAGTGGGGTACCACAGGGATCAGTATTAGGTCCTATATTATTCTTAATATATATCAACGATTTGGATGATGAAATAACAAGCAAGGTGTTGAAATTTGCAGATGATACAAAAGTGTTTAGAAGGATTAAAAGTGATGGAGATAGACAGCATTTACAAGATGATCTTGAGAGGTTGATCAAATGGTCTGAAAAGTGGCAAATGCTGTTCAATTTTCGGAAATGTAAATGCCTCCACACAGGACATGGGAACGAAGAAGTAGAATATACAATGGGGGGTACTGTACTAAGTACTGCTGTAAAAGAAAAGGACTTAGGGTTAACCATTAGTGCTGATATGAAGGTTTCAGAGCAGTGCGGAATTACAGCTTCAAAGGGAAATCAAATCCTTGGATTAATTAGGCGAAACATAACGTATAAGGAAAAAGAGCTAATAATACCGCTGTACAAAACAATAGTTAGGCCTCATTTAGAATATTGTATTCAAGCGTGTAGGCCATATCGCAGGAAGGACATAGATATGCTAGAAAGAGTGCAGAGGAGAGCATCTAAAATGATACCAAAACTGAGGGATCTTAGTTACGAAATACGCCTAAAAAATTGCGGTTTAACAACACTAGAGACCAGGAGATTGAGAGATCAGATAGAAGTGTTTAAAATATTGAAGGGTTATGAAAATATTGATAGAAATATTTTTTTCTCAATTAAGAAAGATAAAAGGACTAGAGGACATGAACTTACATTGGCAAAGGAGCAGAGTAGATTGGATATAAGAAAGTTTTCATTTTCACAAAGGACTGTAAATGAATGGAACAGATTACCTGATTGTGTGGGTTCTAGTAGCGTGAATATGTTTAAAAATAAAATCGACACATACCTCAGACGGGCGGGATACACATAGATAAAAGGGTCGGACTCTCGATAAGCCAAAGGGCTTCCTTGTCCACCTGCCACCTAGAGTTAATTCTCTGGGTGGCAATCTTATTAAATCTTGTTAAATACAGGGGTTATGTTACAGTAGGCCCATAGGAGGGTGTATGTGACAGTGGGCCCATAGGAGGGTGTATGCGACAGTGGGTGCATTGTAGGGTGTATGTGACTGTGGGTGCATAGTAGGGTGTATGTGACAGTGGGCGCATAGGAGGGTGTATGTGACAGTGGGCGCATATGAGGGTGTATGTGACAGTGTCGCATAGGAGGGTGTGTGTGACAGTGGGTGCATAGTAGGGTGTATGTGACAGTGGGCCCATAGGAGGGTGTATGTGAAAGTGGGTGCATAGTAGGGTGTATGTGACAGTGGGTGCGTAGGAGGGTGTATGTGACAGTGGGTGCATATGAGGGTGGTTGTGACAGTGGGTGCTTAGGAGGGTGTATGGGACAGTGAGTGCATAGTAGGCTGGATGTGACAGTGGGCCCATAGGTGAATGTATGTAACAGTGGGTGTATATTAGGGTGTATCTGACAGTGTCTGCATAGGAGGGTGTATGTGACAGTGGGTGCAAAGTAGGGTGTATGTGACAGTGGCCCCATAGGAGGGTGTATGTGACAGTGGGTGTATAGTAGGGTGTATGTGACAGTGGGTGCATAGGAGGGTGTATGTGAGAGTGGGCGTGTAGGAGGGTGTATGTGACAGTAGGTAGATAGGAGGGTGTATGTGACAGTTGGCCCATAGGAGGGTGTATGTGACAGTGAGCCCATAGGAGGGTGTATGTGACAGTGGATTCATAGTAGGGTGTATGTGAAAGTTTGTGTATATTAGGTTGTAAGTGACACTGGGACCATAGGAAGGTGTATGTGACAGTGGGCCCATAGGAGGGTGTATGTGACAGTGGGTGCATATGAGGGTGTATGTGACAGTGGGTGTATAGGAGGGTGTATGTGACAGTGGGTGCATAGTAGGTTGTATGTGACAGTGGGCACGTAGGAGGGTGTATGTGACAGTGGGTAGATAGGAGGGTGTATCTGACAGTTGGCCCATAGAGGGTGTATGTGATAGTGGGCCCATAGGAGGGTGTATGTGACAGTGGGCACATAGGAGTGTGTATGTGACAGTGGGTGCATAGTAGGGTGTACGTGACAGTGGGTAGATCGGAGGGTGTATGTGACAGTTGGCCCATAGGAGGGTGTATGTGATAGTGGGCCCATAGGAGGGTGTATGTGTCAGTGGGCCCATAGGAGTGTGTATGTGACAGTGGGTGCATAGTAGGGTTTATCTGACAGTGGGCCTTTAGGAGGGTGCATGTGACAGTGGGTGCATAGTAGGGTGTATGTGACATTGGGTGCATAGGAGGGTGTATGTGACAGTGGGTGCTTAGGAGGGTGTATGTGACATTGAGCACGTAGGAGGGTGTATGTGACAGTGGGCGTGTAGGAGGGTGTATTTGACAGTGGGCCCATAGGAGGGTGTACGTGACAGTGGGTAGATCGGAGGGTGTATGTGAGAGTTGGCCCATAGGAGGGTGTATGTGATAGTGGGCCCATAGGAGGGTGTATGTAACACTGGGCCCGTAGATGGGTGTATATGATAGTGGGAGCATAGAAGGGTGTATTTGAGAGTGGGCCCATAGGAGGGTGTATGTGACAGTGTCCGCAGAGGTGGGTGTATGTGACAGTGGGTGCATAATATGGTGTATGTGACAGTGGGCCCATAGGAGGGTGTATGTGACATTGGGTGCATAGTAAGGTAGATGTGACAGTGGGTGCATATGGTGGTTTATGTGACCGTGGGCCCATAGGACGGTGTATGTGACAGTGGGTGCACAGTAGGGTGTATGTGACAATGGGTGCATAGTGGAGTTATGTTACAGTGGGCCCATAGGACGGTGTATGTGACAGTGGGTGCATAGTAGGGTGTATGTGACAATGGGTGCATAGTGGGGTTATGTTACAATAGGCCCATAGGAGAGTGTATGTGACAGTGGGCCCATAGGAGGGTGTATGCGACAGTGGGTGCATTGTAGGGTGTATGTGACAATGGGTGCATAGTGGGGTTATGTTACAGTAGGCCCATAGGAGGGTGTATGTGACAGTGGGACCATAGGAGGGTGTATGCGACAGTGGGTGCATTGTAGGATGTATGTGACAATGGGTGCATAGTGGGGTTATGTTACAGTAGGCCCATAGGAGGGTGTATGTGACAGTGGGCCCATAGGAGGGTGTATGCGACAGTGGGTGCATTGTAGGGTGTATGTGACAGTGGGTGCATAGTAGGGTGTATGTGACAGTGTCCGCAGAGGTGGGTGTATGTGACAGTGGGTGCATAATAGGGTGTATGTGACAGTGGGCTCATAGGAGGTTGTATGTGACAGTGGTTGCATAGTAGGGTAGATGTGACAGTGGGTGCATATGTGGGTTTAAGTGACCGTGGGCCCATACGAAGGTGTATGTGACAGTGGGTGCATAGGAGGGTGTATGTGACA